>LR750822.1:228946-246930 GCA_902729485.2 Mus minutoides
TTTTTTTTTTTTTTTTTTTTTTTTTTTTTTTTTTTTTTTTTTTTTTTTTTATTCCAGATGAATTTGCAAATTGCCCTTTCTATCTCAGTGAAGAATTGAGTTGGAACTTTGATGGGGATTTTATTGAATATGTAGATTGCTTTAGGCAGGATAGCCGTTTTGACTATATTAATCCTGTCAATCCATGAGCATGGGATATCTTAACACAGGGCCCCCAATGGAGTAGCTAGAGAAATTACCCAAGGAGCTGAAGGGGTCTACAACCCTGTAGGTGGAACATCAATATGAACTAACCAGTACCCCCAGAGCTCGTGTCTCTAGGTGCATATGTAGCAGAAGATGGCCTAGTTGGCCATCATTGGGAAGAGAGGCCCCTTGGTCTTACAAACTTTATATGCCCCAGTACAGGGGAATGCCAGGGCCGAGAAGTGGAAGAGGGGAGGTAGGGGAGCAGGGCGGAGGGATGGTATAGGGAACTTTCGGGATAGCGTTTGAAATGTAAATAAAGAAAATATCTAATTAAAAAAAAAAGAGTGATGGGGAAAGTTAAGTGTAAATGTGTGTACAATTAAAAAAAAATGCAATGCTTACTTTCAAGTAAGTCCATAAAGATTAGCTTTTATAGGTAGGTAGCAGAGAGTCTATTTAGCTTGAATAGAAATTATTTCTTCTAATATTAAAAAGAGGTAATGGGAATGTATATACATAGTAGCAATGATTTATACAGCTATATACATTTCACTCATGCTTTTAGAATGTTAATCATGCAATGAACATGAGATGTACAGAGTATCATATGCTGAGTCGGTGTGGCTTGAAAAGAATAGTATTTCAACCTAAAATAGAATCTCTCTGTTTCTGTGTGTGTGTGTGTGTGTGTGTGTGTGTGTGTGTGTGTTGTGTGTTTTTGTCTCTGAAGCTTTCTAAAGAAGGTCTTTGCTGCAAAGAGGGATGTTGACAAGGGACAAGAAGCTCAAGATTAAGGGATAGTAAAAGAATTATACAAGTAAGGACTCACTATGGGAAACTAGACACTGGAATGTACCTT
The DNA here is from genome assembly GCA_902729485.2 of Mus minutoides. Lineage (NCBI taxonomy): Eukaryota > Metazoa > Chordata > Mammalia > Rodentia > Muridae > Mus > Mus minutoides. The sequence goes on from LR750822.1 coordinate 229,995, forward strand.
CAGCCATGTAGAATATTGATGACAAAATATATTAATATTCTTAAGCAGAAATTAAATTATCTGTTAATAATAGGAGAAAAGCAGTTATAGCTATGACTAATTATGAGGAAATTTACCATGAAAACTCTGTAGAATTATAGAATCGCTATGAGTTACAGCACTTTGTAGAATTATAGAATCGCTATGAGTTACAGCACTCTGTGGTCTTAGTAATGCCATAGCAAAGGCGAAAAGACAATTAAAAAAAAAAGATGTCTACAATACATAATAAAATTATCTGTTGAATAATCACTGTTTTTTTTTCCCTAATTGGTTTCTAAAGATTGCTATAACTGTTTCCAGAACATAGGTATTTGAGTATACAATCTGATGTAAATAAATAAACAAATATTTCTGATAACTGTTATTAAAGTACAAAGTGAATAAAGGGCATGAAAACAACCCAGATTCTTGTCTATATGCACTGGAATAAATGGTAATATGAATTTAAAATTGTAACCAAACTCCATTCATTGGCCTCTGTTTACTGAACATGAATATTAAACCTGGCTTACACTGAACATATTCAGTTTTTCTCATTATCTTGCAGTTGGACAACATCTTCATCTACTAGGTCTCCTTTATTTTGCACTAACAATTTTCACATGCCCACTCTTGACCACTATGCTGAAACTTAAAGAATAGAGAATTGCCTGCTGAGAATATTTAACAGTCCCAATGCCAAAGCTCTCATATAGTAGATAAAACATGTGCTTCCTCAAAATGTTAGAAGAAAAACATATAATTATAGTCTTGCTTGAAAAGCATTTTAGTTTATATTTTTCTGTCTTTTAAGAAATAAGAAAAATAGTCATTAGAAATAATAGCAGCAGAATAAAACATGATTTTCTTCTTTCCAGAAAAGCATGTTTAAATACCAGATAACATCCACTTCTCAACAATTATTCAGTAGACTCTAAACTGTAAATATTTGTGCTCTTAATTGTCTCATGAATTTTAAAGACAAGGATCTTGTCATGAGTTTTACACTGATGTTGAAGATTATGAAAGTGAAATGACCTTGGAAATCTTGCAAGACATAGGTTAGTCTTGATCATCCAATCCAAGATATTAAACCAACTTAGAGTGGAAAAGTTGCTTAACTCCAATTTAAGATTGCATGTTCCCTTCAAGCGTTAACCCCCCTGGTGTGTGTGCATGTGTATACATGTGTATGTGTGCATGTGTGTGTGTGTGTGTGTGTGTGTGTGTGTGTGTGAGATTGTGTACATGCACGTGCACTCTCATATGCACGTACATGCACGTATTGATTTTACATTATGTCCATGGGTGTTTTGCTTGCATGGAGGTCTCTTATCTCATGCATGCATTCACTGCAGAAGGCAGAAGAGGGCAATGGATTCCTTGGACCTCACATTACACATGAGTATAGGTTATAATTTGTGTGCTAAGAATCAAACGTTGGTAGACCAGAACAGCATCATGTGGTGTTCTTAGCCATTGATCCATCTTTCTTGATAATCCTTGGGTTTTAATTGCATCTAAGTTTACTAAAAACTTATGTATGCCAGAAAAGAAAATGTCAATAATACATGGTCTCAACTGGATGAATACTATCACTGAGGTAGCCTTAAGCATTGAAATATAAGGTATTATGTCAGGAGACTTATTGTTTCATGTGCAATCATTCAGAAATTACCCTTTAACTATATTTTTTTTGAAAATTATATAAAGACAGAATCAAACAGATGAAACTGAAGTGTGGTATTGTGTTTCTAAAACTACTCTTCACTGATAGATATTATCTAATTGAAGGGCTTTCACAAAATGAAAATAATAGTGCAAGGTAGGAAAATCCTTAATTAGAGCTTCAGAAATGGATTCGCAATCTAAAGCACTTAGCACCAAGTCAGCCTACCTGGGTAGGTTATCTAAGTTACTCATGGTGATAGAGAAAAATAACTCCAGTAAATTNCTATAATATACTTAGTTGTTTTGGAGAAGGAAGACTAGATATGAATATAAACCACTGATATTCTAAAAATCTTCTAAAGTAATCCATTAAAATATACCCTTAATCTCTGGTGAGCTAAATATTATCATATATATATATATATATATATATATATATATATATATATATATATATATATTCAATTAGCAAATTTCCATTTAAAGCAAATACATTGTTTCTATTATAAAGGAAAATAATATAGCTTTTCCTTCAGAGAGATGTAATGCATGTTTTCCAAATAGTATATGTGTTTCAATAAAACATATGTAGAAAGCTAATTAAAAGTATACTAATTGAAATATGCATGTGTATGTTTTCATTTGCTATAATACCTTATATATTGATCAGTTATTTCATAAATATTGATAATTAATTTTTAAAAATAATCTAAGTTTTGAGTGATACATAATGAGAAAAGTTACTTATATATCTTTGTGTTGTTTATGTGAAATAGCCATTGAGACACAGACTGTTGGGGGATAGCTAGCTTTTGCCTAATTCAATGATACTGTGATTAGAAATGCCTCTCCTATAGAGCAGTTCCATAGATGAGGTGAACAATTCAGAGCTATTTCATTTACCACTTAAGGTAAATAATTCCACGTCTGAATATTTGAGCTCATCCTCTCATGGCCCTGATGAGGATCTTATGAGGCATTTATATAAGATCTGGTTATTTCCATTTTCCCTAACACGTATTTTAAATTTAGGAGTAGACCCCAAGTTGTTTAATCTTCATTAATGTGCCATGTGCTAAACAAATTTAAGCAAGCACAAAATTTTGCATGTTTAGATTAATTAAATCATTAAGTCAGGAGTTGCTGTGTTGCAAATACCCATTTGGCCTGGTTGAATTTATTATCTAATATCTGTGGGCACTGATTAGCAGTTTTGCTCATTATTAAACTGAACTTTCTGCATAAATCAAGGCCCTAAAACATTACTTAACGTGGTTGTTCCCTGAGCCATTTTTAACCTTTCTGGCTCAAACACTTAACTTAGTTTCAAAAGGATAAATATGTATTAATTTATTGAGCATAGGCTTGAATAAAACCATTATATCTGAGCAATTTCTCTCACCTAGTTATTTTTTCTTAATATTGTCTACATTAAATTTATACTTAGCTATATTTAACTATCAATTTTAGAATTGTCATGGTTAGCTCTCAAAACAAACAAAAATTAAAACCAGATGTGCCACCTGCATCAGTGCCTTACACGAGTTACCTGGGAAAAATGATTAGAAGAAAAAGATCCCTCTTCATGCATGGGAGTGATCTATGAAAGAATATATGTGTACTCTAAAAAGTAAATTTCAAATATATATATTTTTTTAACTTCAGACATTTGAAATACTTTTCACGTTAGAGACAACAATTTAGCAGTGGAAATATTTTCATCACATCCTTAAAACTACTTGATTCATTCTGAAAGTTAAAATGATACATATGAAATTAGATATAAAACAAATAACACATAGGTAGCAATGTGCATTTCAAAGAAAATGAAATATGTGTGTGGATAGGCCTTTTTGAATATGTGCATTTTATATAGATGATAGATAGATAGATAGATAGATAGATATAATAAATTGAACCCACTAATTAAAAGTTGTTAGTATTTTCTGTGTTCATGAATATCTATCTATCTATCTATCTATCTATCTATCTATCTATCTGTAACCTATCTATCATCTATCACCTTTTTTTTTTATTTATATGAATTAATTTGTTTGTTTCCATGGTAGTAGAAGACAGAAAAGAATATCACAGTTCTGATTCTGTGATATCAATTATAGTCTACCCACGTATACTTTCACACCATGAAATTCTAATTGTGCTTAAAAGAAGATATTTGTGTCAGGTTCACAAATCTCTTTGATACAGCTTTTCCATCAACATAGCACTTGAGAGAAACTTTATTTGGATTCTGTGGTCTCCTTGGCATATAAAGCTCATGAGATTTTCCTTAAAAATTGTCAAGAGTGATATCAAAGTGCTTCTGTTAAGAATAGTGGTGCACTGCCTTACTTCTTTCTCATGAAACTTTACTCTTGGTTATACATTCTGATTTCCTGAAGTTCAGAAAATATTTTTATTTGATTCCTAACATCTAAATTATACTGTTGAAAATTATAGTCTATGTAACTATTTTATAATTACTTTTATTCGTAGTGTGTTCTTGGTGTATGTGGAGGAAGGAAGAGTATGTGTGTAGGTTAGAGGACAACACTTTAGCAACTATTTTCTCTTTCATATTTTTGTGATTTCTAAGGCGATATGCAATGTTTTCAGGCTTTTGAGAAAACAACAATAATTTTGATTCATCCTCTCAGTTCATTTTGTGTAATTCTGATGCAGTTTCAAAGTAAAATCCTCTTGCTGTATTATTTCCTGTCTATTAAAATGAACACCATTTCTGAAAAAAAATGTATGCTTGAAAAATATATAAATTATTCACATATCATAATTATTTATTAATCACAAATTAACATAAATAAAGATATGAATATTAACTGATATTAATAATACCTCAAGTTCTCAAGAGTAATACTGAATCACAAGGAAGAATTAGATATCATTGCAAAGAAAAGCAGCTACCAATTATGAAGATTACAAACCTATATATTTAATTTTATTTCTTTTTCAATATGCACATGTTAATTTCATAACTAAAATATATATTCCATTTTTTAGTATAAAAATACTAGACATAGATATTATTAACTGACTATTGGGTGATTTTTGAGATATTATAAAATTATTAGTTAATTTTTTATTAAACTATTTATTTCAGGAAAAACTGCCATATAGTTTAACAAATTCTATATACTATATTATTTTACATATACAATAACTAAGAATAAACATAGAATACCACTTCAGTTTAAGTAATATCTTTATTAAGGCTTAGCATATAGGATGAAGAAGAAAACTAAACTCAATGTGTATGTGCATGATAGATTCCCCCTTCCTAATCAGTTTTATGAATTGATGTTTTGAAATTCTTCATTGTTTTCAAGCCTGTTATTTGGTTTCCTTTCTTACACATTTGACATAATGTAGCCCTTAATAATAGAAAACTGTACAACTTATTCATTATAATAACTAGAAGAAAAAATATTTCAGGCAGATGAATATCAATCAAGTGTCTCTATCAAACTATGTAGTACCCGGCGGCATACCAAATGTGAGCTGTAGGTTGCCAATAATGACATTTCAAAGATCCACAGTCTACTATATTGTGGAACTATTGTCTCTCCAAGAATTTTTGTTCCTAATTGTCGCCATTAACCTCAAAGTCCACTGAAAACAGGCTGCGGTGAAATCAAAGCCTCTCATGTACTCTAAAGAAAGAAAGAGAAGAACTGATACATTGAAAGGTTTCCTCTGCCTCTCCATCTGCCCTCCCCATGCCTCCTTAACCTACCTTTCTCTTTCCTTTTCATGGAGAACAGTTATATTAGAGGTGAAGAGAAAGCACAGGACATGTGGGCTACAAATCTGGGCAGGTACATCCAGGAGGGAGGTGGAGACGAGGAGAGAATTCAATGACTTTTGAATTAAAGTCTAAGAAATCCTCCACGGTTAGAGAGGCCAGGAAACAGCTACATGGTAGATGGAGCAAGGGGCTTCAGAGGATGAGAAAGTCCAGAGTGTCATGGAAAGCTGGAATGCTTGTTGTTTGTTTGTTTGTTTGTTTGTTTGTTTGTTTGTTTGAGACAGGGTTTCTCTGTATAGCCCTGGCTGTTCTGGAACTCACTTTGTAGACCAGGATGGCCTTGAACTCAGAAATTTGCCTGCCTCTGCCTCCTGAGTGCTGGGATTAAAGGAGTGTGCCACTACCACCCAGTGCATTGGGTTTTTTTGTTTTTGTTTTTGTTTTGTTTTTTTGTTTTTTGTTTTGTTTTGTTTTTTCTTGTATCCAAAAGAAAAAGATAAAAAGAAGAAAATTGAAAACCTATACTTTTCCAAGTTAGAACTCAGAGAAGAAAGCCAGCTATGTGTCAGAGTCCTGGGAAGAGGCCCCTGGATTTGATAAACCTTATTTCTGTGCAATCCAATTAACAAATGTGCTTTTTTTAAAATTTTATATAGAATTATCTGAATCCTTGACTATGCAATTATTGTTATCACCTATTTATTCAAGAATGAAGGACTTTATTCCATTCCGCAGGGTTTTTTTGTTTTGTTTTGTTTTGTTGTTTTTTGTTTGTTTGTTTGTTTTGTTTTGTTTTTTTCGAGACAGGGTTTCTCTGTATAGCTGGCCTTGAACTCAGAAATCCGCCTCCCTCTGCTTCCCAAGTGCTGGGATTAAAGGCATGATCCACCAAGCCCGGCTCCATGGGTATGTTTTAACTCATTTAACACATGTTATAGAAACTCATTTAACACATGTTATAGAAACTCATCTGCTTTTATAATAAATAGATGCAATAAACACAACTAAATGTAGTTATCTTTAATATTTAGCTCTGAATTTTTTTTTGTATATTTGACTATGAAAAGAAAGAAACAAAAAAATAAGGATAACAATAGTTTGTCTGGAAATTACAGTTTTCCTTGTCTCAAAGTGTATTCAACTACTTTAGTTTACTTTGTTTATCTTGAAAAACATACATTTAGTTTAATTTTATCAATTATTTCTGGAAAGGTCAGTTTCACAAACTGACTATTAGTTATGAGGCAAGACAGCAGGGCACACAAGGTTCTAAATCCTTCCCACCCTAGCAAAATTTCTCAGTATCAAATCAAACATAGCAATTTGACTGATCTTGTTTTATGGCCAACACTCTAATAAACTGGAATTGTGTTCTAATATTTCACATATTACTGAACATAAGACATGGTATGGTTAATTCAACCTTTCATTTCCTGTCTAGCTAGTTTACTCCATTCACCTCCATAATATAAAGAAAGTTTGGGTCACGCTGTATCCATTTCAACTTCTTCAATTGACAGGAACTATTACAGAGGGGCTTTAATCAAATATTTCCTCTCAGGAAGTCTCTCTGAGTGATGGAAAGTTCATTAAATAGTTTGATTTTACATAAGCAACAGATGGTTTCAGTTTTCTCTCTTCATTGCCAGATTTTGAGAAGGCAATTTTCTAGACGAGTTGACAAGAGAATACACGTTCATTTGCAGTTCTTCTATTTAATATTTACTATTTCACAGATGTTATTTCTTTAATATTTACATTTTATGGTCTTACTTTTCCTCTGTATGAGCACCTCCTATGTTTTCCACTGTATTAAAATAACTAAAATAAGAGAATTTTGCACAGTCTCAATGTGTTGTATCTGATATCTGCTGAAGGTCTTGTCCTAGTTTATTTATAATCCATTGTTGTTAGACAATTACAAATTAAAATATGTTATAGAAAGATTCTTATTCTGTTTGAGTCAATTATTTTCCCCTTGAAGCTTCAATCATAGCTGATCATTGCTTGCTGCATGCTAATTGATTTGTGTTTAATTTGGCTTTGCTCCATATTCCAGTAGATCTAACTACTTGATAGGTTTTGAGAAGTAGTTTGCTCCTAGTTTTTTTTGTTGTTGTTGTTGGTTTTTTTTTTTTGTTTTTTTTTTGTTGTTGTTGTTGTTGTTTTGGTTTGGTTTGGTTTGGGTTTTGGTTTATTTGTTTTTTATTATTTTTTTCATAAAAGGGAATATCTGTAGTAAATTCTGACTTTCCTTTTGAAATTTTCTGTACTTCCATTTTCATTACTGAAACCAATCATAAGTTAAATGTGATACCTGAAAATCAACATTAAATATTTGTAAAAATAAGAATTATACGTGTTAAATATTATTCGCAAAATATTGGCAGACAAGCCGGGCATGGTGGTGCATGCCTTTAATCCCAGCACTTGGGAGGCAGAGGCAGGCGGATTTCTGAGTTCGAGGCTAGCCTGGTCTACAAAGTGAGTTCCAGGACAGCCAGGGCTACACAGAGAAACCCTGTCACAAAAACAAAACAAAACAAAACAAAACAAAACAAAACAAAAAATGGCAGACAAAGACCCATAAGAAGAATGTGAGATTTCTCAGTAGAACAAAAACTACTTGCTAAAGTTTGTTGAAAAATATATTATTTTAAGATTGAAATTACTTGCAATTACATAAGAATGATATGAGCTGGGCACATGGCTCAGGGTTAATAGAAATTGATGCTTGCCTTAGGGTTTCCATTGCCATGATAAACACAGGCATACAGCAAATAAACAAAAGAAACATGTCCAAGACAAAAGGTTTATTTTATCGCATACGTTTTATATCACAGTGTGTCATCAAAAAAGTCAAGGCAGGAATTCAAAGCAAAAACCTGCGTGCACATACTCCCAGTCAACTATTGGAATAAACCTGGAGATTCCATTGGAGGAGTTAGGCAAGGACTGAAGGGGCTGAAGGGGAAGGGGGACTGCAATCCCAATATCCACGAACTGGACCCCAGTACTCCCAGGGACAAAAAACACCAACCACATAGTTTACATGTGTGGGTCCGTGACTCCTGCTACATATGTAGTGGAGGATAGCCTTATCTGGCATCAGTGGGAAGGGAGGCACTTGATCCTTTGGAAACTTGATGACACAGAGAAAGGGGATGATAGAGGGTTGGGGCAGGAGAACACCTTCTTAGAGCAAAGGGGAGGGGATATTGGATGGGGGTCTGTGGAATGGAGACCAGGAAGGGTACAGCATTTGAAATGTAGATAGATAGATAGATAGATAGATAGATAGATAGATAGATAGATAGATAGATAGATAGATAGATATTAGTTAGCAACAACAAATGGGAAAAAAAAAAGTATATCTGAACCAGGAACTTAAGCAGAAGCCTTGGGAGGCTACTGCCTTCAGGCTTCCTCATTGTTTCTTGCTTAGTCTGCTTTCTCATTTATATTCACCAAGATATCTGCCTTGTGGTGACATCCAGCCACAATGAACCCAAGATTTTGTATCAACCACTAAATGAAGAAATGTCCTAAGAAAGTTCTAATGGGCCAATTTAATGGAGACAGTGCCTCAGTTGACAGTCTCTATACAAATGACTGTGGTGTTTTCAAGTTGACACAAAGCCAACCGACAGGTTTCTCTTCCAGAGGAACCAAATTTGGTTCCCATCACCCATGTCATATGGCTCACACTATTTGTAAATCCAGCTCCAAGGGCTCCAGTACCCTCTTCTAGATATACTGGTACCCATGCAGACATAGTATACAAACAGATATATGAATAAATTAATTAAAAAGTCTGTTAAAATAGATCAATATGTCATGGCTTTGTGACAATGGATCTTTACAATATTATAAACTAGTCTAACAAAAGTATTAAACAGAAATCAATATAAGTTTTAAATGGTTATCAAACATCACCTAATTTATAATATCCCATAATCAGGTGAATTTAGAGACATCCCAATGCTGTAATTTTAATCTGAATTTTTAAGATCTCTAGAATGCTGGAGTTATATTATGAGGATTATATGATTTCAAAACATTCTTATGCAAACCTCAAATATAAACATTATCACATAGTAATTAAACAAATACCATGGAATACAAAGGTAGTCAGATTTGATTGGTTGCTAGGCTTAAATAATAAGGCAACCAAAAACAAATTCATTTATAATACACAGAAAATTAGTGAACTTTTATATATTAAAAAAAGCAGCTGCTGTAGTATAAGAAAGAATAGAGAACTCACAATTGAGCCTGTTACCAACACCACAGAAAATTTTCCTTTGTATCCACATGACAGTCACCTTCCCAAGGATCATCTTTCATGTTAGAGTTATGGCCACACATGAAAAAACTGTCCAATCATATGGTTCTGAATAACTATAGCAAGTGGCTATTTGAAATTTCACTTCAGTACACTTGGAGATATGAACCTAAAATTTAGTTATAATTGACAGAACCTTTGAGAGTTGTGTGTGTGTGTGTGTGTGTGTGTGTGTGTGTGTGTGTGTGTGCCTTGTATCAAGTACCAAAGGCCTAAAGAATTGTATGATTAAAAGAAATCCCATAAGCACAGAGACATTCTGTTTACAGTGTTACAAGTTATAAGTCTTCGACTAATTGCTCCAAGGGCAGGGCATACTCTTTTTTTTGTCCTAACAGGAAAGTGATATCCTATCATTAAATCATCATATCATGGTTTAGGCAAAGCAAACATTTAATAAGCATGGAAACAAAAAAGAACATTGGCAGCCTATCCAAAGGATTAATGATTGCAGAAATTATAAGTCAACATTTTGCCTTTTTCTTTGAAATCTTTTCAAAAATAATTTCATACTGCTGTAATTTCCCTGGCATAACTATTATTTTTTTCTGTCATTTCTACAGTTCAATGTACTGCCTTCACTAGAACCCATAAGTACCTAGTTACATGAAATGGATCATGCCAGCTGCAATATTGAGGACTGTGGTCTATAGTCAGCAAGAAAGCTCCGTTAATCAGTTATAAATGCAACACACAAAAGCTCTATTATGTATGTCTTTCTCCAGTGAAATGAATGAAAACGTATGACAGATGTTTGGAATGGAGTTTATACATGTTACATGCACAATTTTTCTTTTCATATAAAATTTCTTCAGTTTACGTTCCATGTACAATTAGCAATTTGTACAAGTGGACAACATATGTAGATTATCTACACATATATATTGAAGGCATGTGTGTATGTATATATGTATGATTTCTCTCCTTTGAGTGCAAAATAAAATAAAAAGTAATAACAGTAAAAAGCCGATGGGCAAAAATTGATTCATAAATGAGATGGTGGCATTCATCTCAACACCCTTATTGGAAACCTAAATCTCAGTAAATTTGTAGCCTAAGGATACAATGGGCTTAAAGGATTTCTGTCTCTGAAGAAAAATTAGAAGGCCTTTGAGGTAAGGTAAATGGAAAAGGTTGCTTGGGCAAATGCGAAGCTCTAGCACTATTAAATGTTAAGCACCATCAGGGGGTATCTCAGTCATTAACAGGAGTGGCATGAGGGAGATTGTTTCAAACAGAAGAAAAATTATGCATGGCAATGTGAACTTGGCCCAATGCCATGGGGAAATTCTGTCAAGCAAGAAATGATTTTTTACAAAGTTATTGTAGGGGAAAAGTGAAGAGGGTGTGGTCAGATTTCCTCTTTTTGGGCAGGTGTTTCAGAATATCAAATACCAGATAGGTTCTAAGGAAGAGGTGCATGAAAATAGTTCAGAAGGGAGGAAATCACGAAGCATTGGTCAAGCAGAATAGAAAGCATGCTAGAAGAGTCAAGAATGAAGAAATTCTGTACTCTGTTTGTTTGGCTTTCTCCATTTTTTTAAATTCAGGGGGGCTGGGGGGGTTGAGTTTTAGCTTTAGGTAGGATGCTGAAGCTGGAGTAGCTAAGGTATTATATTGGCAAGTTAACTTCTAGTGTGCTGTAGTTTTCTTTCCTACAAGAAAGGATCAGATTGTTAGAAACCAACTTTGCTTTTTACTTCATTAGAAGATTGAGGAACACGTGGACATGCTCTGCTGTTTTTGTGAGAGGGTGTGAACTAGCACACACACACACACACACACACACACACACACACACACACACACACACACACACACACACACACACACACACACACACACACACACACACACACACACACAATTTTCTTTCCAGACAGCTACTTTCCAGACACAGACTCAACCATTCTTCTGCCAATTCTGAGAAATACCTTGGGATTCAGAACTCTGGAAGAAGACACTCATGTCCTCCTAGCTGGGAGCATGCAGTGACAAGGGCAGTAACATAAATTCCCTGTGTACTGAGGTGGGCTTCCACTTCCAAGGCTTACAAAGCATTGACTTTGATTTTTTTTTTCCCCTAAGTTTTTGCTTCAAGGGCTTAGAGGATGCTAGTCAATGAAAATGATATATAAGAAATGTTGAACTTAACAAGATGCTTTGGATTATATCCAAATTGTTCCTTATATATACTATATTTTACTTTCAACACCTTTTTTTTTTATACATAGGCTATATTACTATGTCCAGAAAAGAAATGTCTTTTGATCCATTTTCTATTTTCTTCTTTTTAAATATAAGGAATTGTGTACCACAGGCTAGCCTCAAACTCATTTTCATAATTTCCCACTATGCATCTCCTAACTGCTATTATTATAGATGTGTGCCTTAATACTCAGTTTGAAGAATGGATAACTTTTAAAATCAGTAAATAAAATGTATTGCCTGGAAACATTTAGATGGGTAAAATCACTTTTCACCAACCCCGAGGACATAACATTAATGTCTTACATGGCAGAACTAAAGAAGTAAAGGTTTTTTCTTTTTTTTTTTTTTTTTTTTTTTTTCAAATTGGATACTGATCTTCAGGGCATTTGTGTCCAAATACCACACACACACACACACACACACACACACACACACACACACACACCACATACACAAACACACACACACACACACACATGAGAGAGAGACAGAGAGAGAGAGAGAGAGAGAGACAGAGACAGAGACAGAGAGAGACAGAGAGAATGAGGGGAGGAGAGAAAGGGGAGAGGGACAGACATAGAGACTAATACAGGGAATGTAAGTACTTAAGACATTAATCTCAGTGTGTCTGAGATTAGGGGATATGTATGCATGTGTACACATGTGTGTGAAGGTCCACTCAGCCAGCTATAGAGACAAAGTTTTTCCTCAGATGTCATTCTCAACCTCTTCTTATTTTTTGAGATATGATCTCCTACTGAATGAGTAGCTCTCCACTTAAACTCGTCTGGGTAGCCAGAAATGCCCCGGGATAATCATGTCTACATTTTCAGCATGATGGTTATCACATGCTAACCAACTAGACTTTAAAGTAGGCACTATAGATGAAGTACCTTACCCACTGAGCTTTCTTCTGCCCTACCCAATTTACTTTCAAGACATGAACACATATTGGTACCATATGATAAGGTTTTCTCTTAAATGTTTATTATTCATGAATTTTTGATCTATGTTAAACATTCTCTACCTTGAAATCCCTAGTTATCTGAATATTGTAAAATATTATCTTGGTGCTACTTTTTAATGCTACAATATTTAACAGTAACAGTCATACTGCGCTAGCATAATTAATCACGTAAAAAACAAAATAATGTCATATCACTTACATGGCCAAGGTAGTGTATGCAAATGTGATGTAATAGGTTTGTAAGGCATCTGTAAACTAAGGCTTTCTCTGTTTGCAACTGAGAATTCCTAGACCCTGGTACTGAGAAGCCTGGGGTATCATGGGTAAGAGACCATACATCATCCATATGTTGCTACTGAGACCGTAGAAACTCTGAAATACATTTAGATTTCCTTTATAGAAATAGATATATATGAATTTGATTCCATAGTAATTACTTTATTCAAAATGGAATAGGGTGATTAAAATTTTAAGTCAGCTAAAATAATCTGTAATTTAATATTGAAATATAGGCTTATATTTTAATTTTAATTTTATGATGGTAATATAATTATATTTTCTTGTTTATTTGCTCCTATTAGTGATCCCATTTCTTCTGCCACTCTTGTGAAAGTATATTACCTATTTGCATGCTGTTATAGCATAGGAAAATATATGTATATTCATATAGTCCCAAATATAACTTGTTCAGTCTGTATAATGTTTTTGCATATATGTTTTCAAGCCTGGTCGGGTGTGTGTGTGTGTGTGTGTGTGTGTGTGTGTGTGTGTGTGTGTGTGTATTTATATATTACTTATTACCTTAGCTCTTTAATAGTTAACATTGTTTACAATATGTTGTTACTGATCCTCCTAACCTCCAATCTGTCACTGACATGTTACTTCTCTATTTTTAGTTCATTGATGTTTATTTCTCCCTGCCTCCCCTGCAATATCAGAATAAAGGCATTAGGGCATGATCTACCATGTACCTGATGTGTGTGCTGATACTTGTAAATGCTTTCTCTTGCTCCGAACTCATCAATAGTGCTTTTAAATAAGAGGTCTGTGTTTGATGTAATTTAGAACAGCGCAAGCTTCTGTCACTGAGTTTCAGTGCGTTAACCTAGCAGAGCTGACCCAAGATAAATCCCTCATTTAATGGGCTCAGCTTGAAATGCAGAGGTTGACCACAAAAGAATTAAAAGATACCTTTCAGATCCCTTGTCTTAGGTCAAAACTGAAACTGAATTGGTTGGTCACATATTCATGTTCCAAGATCATTTGTTCACCTCTGAGCCCACAAACAGTTCAATGCGATTGTTAGACATTTAATGGGGAAAAAAGGCCTATGGCATTACAAGCCACTTCTGAGACTCTCTGGCAGTATATCTGAGGTCTCTATCAGAGCTTCTACCTGGTGTCAGTATTACCAGGGCTTTTGAGGAAGTACAACTATGTTATAACTTTCAGTAATGGATCAAAGGCATTATAAATGGATCTGATTTTTGAAATGATCATTCAAGGCTATTTATTTACTACTTTTCAGAATATATAGAGAGGTCACCAGCCCAACACCTCTTTTTTTATTTTTCATTTTGTACAATTTATAGCAGTGTTGATTTCTCAGTTCCATAGACTTTAGAATTGCTGGTAAATTTTTAATTAGCAATCCCATATTTCAGTCTTCTAGAGAAGTAATTCTACCCTACCTCTTATTATTACAAAACTCAAGTGTTTTATTTATTTATTTATTTATTTATTTATTTATTTATTTATTTAATATTCTCCTCTCAAATATTATATCCCAATTGCTGTCTCCCTCCCTCCTTTTATACCAGTCTTTGCATCACATCTCCCCTCTCATCCAGATTCATTCACCCTCCATTTCCCTTCAGAAAAGGTCAGGCCTCTCAAGGATATCAATTTAACATATTAAAGCTGGATGTGGCAACTCAGTAGGAAGAGAAGTGTCTCAAAAGGAGGCCAACCCAGCACTAGGGAGGTAGAGGACAGGGTCATGAATTTGATAAAGAGCAGGAGGTTTCAATACATGACAGGTTTAAAAGGAGAAAAGACAAATGGGAAATAGTATAATTATATTTAATTAAAAAATAAAATTAAAATGTTTCAGAGAGAGAGAGAGAGAGAGAGAGAGAAAGAGAGAGAGAATTCTCCACTTAAAATTGTAAACATTTTCTGTAACCTTTTCATACAAATAGTCATAGTCTTGAAGTAAGATATGTGATAAAGTTATTCTCTTTAGCATGGAACATTCCAAACTTTCACACTTTCTAAATTTTGTGTAGTAACGTGTTTCTGTATTTATTATTATCTATTGCAAGAAGAGTCTTCTCTGAAAAGGGTTGAGTAATGCATCCAACTCTGTGTAAACAGTATGTCATTAGAGGAAATTGAAGCACTATGTTCACTTAGCAGATTAGTTGAAGAAGGTTTATTCCTAGAGTCTACCACACATTTATGCTTAGCTCTTGGACTATCGAAACATACAAGTTTTGTGTTGATCTCATGCAGTGGGTCTTAAAGTCAATCAGAAAGTGATAGATCACTACTCTAACATTCATGTGAAAGTAGCACCAGAGAACATATATGACAAGCAGATCATTGTTATAACTCTCATGGTTAAATCTGGGTGAGGATAATGTTTACCTTTTCCCTCTAGCACCTGCTCATTACAGCATCTTCTAGCAAAATGAATGCTAACCAGTAAGGATGGAGCTTCCAATTGAGTACAAGCTAGACTTTTTTTTTTAATTAGATATTTTCTTAATTTACATTTCAAATGCTATTCCGAAAGTCCCCTCCACCACCACCCCTGCTTCCATGCCCACCAACTCCCACTTCTTGGCCCTGGTGTTCCCCTGTATTTGGGCATACAAAAATTGCAGTACCAAGGGGCCTCTCCTCCAAATGATGGCTGACCAGGCCATCTTCTGTTACACATGATGCTAGAGACTCGAATTCTGGGGGTTCTGTTTAGTTCATATTGTTGTTCCTCTTATAGGGTTTCAGACCCCTTCAGCTCCTGGTGTTCTATCTCTAGCTTCTCCAATGTGGGCCTCGTGCTCCCTCTTATGGATGACTGTGAGCATCCACTTCTGCGGGAGTCAGCTATATCAGGGTCCCTTCAGTAAACACTTGCTGTCCTATGCAATAGTGTCTGAGTTTAGTGACTGATTATGGGATAGATTCCCGGTGGGTTAGTCTCTGTATGGTCCATCCTTTCATCTTAGCTTAAACTTTGTCTCTGTAACTCCTTTCATGGGTATTTTGTTTCCTATTTGAAGGAGGAATGAAGTATCCACACATTGGTCTTCCTTCTTGATTTTCATGTGTTTTTCAGATTGTATCATGGGTGTTCTAAGTATCTGGGCTAATATCCATTTATCCGTGAGCGCATATCAAATGACTTCTTTTGTGATTGGGTTACCTCACTAAGGATTATGTCCTCCATATTCATCCATTTGCCCAAGAATTTCATGAATTCCTTTTTTTTTAATGGCAGAATAGTACTTCATTGTGTAAATGTACCATATTTTCTGTATCCATTCCTCTCTTGAGGGACATCTGGGTTCTTTCCAGCTTCTGGCTATTATAAATAAGGCTGCTATAACATAGTGGAGCATGTGTCCTTTTTATAAATTGGAACATCTTCTGGGTATATTCCCAGGAGAGGTATTGCTGGATCCTCTGGTAGTACTATGTTCAATTTTCTGAGATAACGCCAGCCTGACTTCCAGAGTGGTTGTACAAGCTTGCAATCCCACCAGCAATGGAGGAGTGTTCCTCTTTCTCCTCATCCTCGCCAGCATCTGCTCTCACTGAAGTTTTTGATCTTAGCCATTCTGACTGGTGTGAGGTGGAATCTCAGTGTTGTTTCTAAACCATAAATATGTGGTATCCTCAGCAAAAACGTCTTTCTGATAAGTTTTATAGCGAAATTAATAGCATTGGCAAC
>LR750822.1:247030-279643 GCA_902729485.2 Mus minutoides
TCTTTGATGGAGAAATACTGTATATATCAATTATAATACTCAGAAATAGATGTGAGTGAGTTTGTGTGTATGTGTGTGTGTAAGGGAGAGAAACAACATGAAGTTGGATATACGTGTGTATCAAATTGAATTTGAGGGAATATAAATAATATGATTAAAATATGCTTTGTGAAACTTTCAAGCAATAAAATAAAATACAATCTTTCAAAGTTTAAAAAGCAAAGGAAATATGCTACATATGACAAAATCACTGGAACGTCTTCTTCCTCATTTCTATTGCAATGTCCCCTACCTAACCTTTTACCATTTCTCCTTTCTCATCTTTCTGGCTTTCTGTAGTTTCTAATTTTTTTTTCTGAGCTTCTTTGTGGTTTTGTATTTTTACCGTCCAAACTGAGAATATCCAGGGTTCAGCATTATGCACTTGCCTTATGTCATTTAGCACAACTTCCTGTCCCATCCTCATTCAAAAATATAATTTTATTTTCTCTGTGGTTCATATCATTCCAAAGTGTACATACATCACTTTAAAAAAAATTCTTCATATTAGAAAGACAGCTTGTTTGACATTTTGCCTTGGCCTTGGCTACTGTGAAGGTATGTGTGAAGTGCAGGGTGCTGAGTTCTCTCTTATGCACTCACATTTGCTTTTACTACCACTAACAGTTTGGGACTTTCCATTTATTTTTATCCTAGACATCATTTTTTTTTCCTAGTGACTAAATGGCCCTAGGTTTTTTCCTAAATCTGTTGGCTCATTCTGCATTTCCTCATGGCTAGATTAAACTCTAATATTTGGTGGCCACCTACATATCTTTTTAAGGAAAATTTTGATTCAAATCTCATTGCAAATTTTAAATTTAAAATTCCTTTTTACTTAATTGCTTAATTGAGTATTGAATTTTTCAAATTTATCACATCCTTTCTGTAAAGACTACTTATGTTCAAAATCTGTAACTATACTTCCTGTGAGGTAATTTTCTTTTCACTCTCTTAAATTGTTTTGCTGTGTGTTTTGATTCTGTGGTTTTTATTATTTATTGGTTGTTGGGGATTTTTGTTTGAGTTTGATTTACTTTTTGTCTGCTCAATTTTGCTTTAGTTATTTTTGGAATATTTGATTCTTCTATTAATTTAAGAACTAATACCCAAGTATAACTCTTGTACATTGATATTTTCTGGTGAGTATATGGGCCACTAATGTATTTTAAGGTATTTTTGTTGTTGTTATTGTTGTTGTTCTGATTTTCTGGTTATTTATTTATTTTTATATAATGTATCATAATGCTTTTTCTTCATTGTACATTGTAATATAGTCTGCACAACACTAATTCCTTATTTTTAAAAATTATTAACTATTTGCTTTACATCCAAATATCAGTTCCCCTTTCCTCCTAGCACTCCTCACTCAGATTTTCTCCACATTTCCCCCTCCTCTTTTCCTCTGATAAAGGGTATCCCCCTCTGGGTTTCCACTAACACTCTCAATTCTTGCATACCCACTTCTGGGCACATCCATTCACTGAAGGGCTAGGTCCATTCACTGAAGGGCTAGGTCCATTCTCAACCATTGAGACCAGAAAATGAAGCCCAGTTAGGGGAATGTGATCCACAGACAGGCAACAGACACTGTAGTGATAGTCTTGCTCCAGTTGTAGGGGAATCCACATGAATACCCAGCTGCATTTCTGCTACATATCTGGGGGCATGTAGGTTCAGACTTTGCTCACGCTTTGGTTGGATGTTCATCTCTGGGAATGCCCAAAGGCTCAACCTAGTTGACTCTGTTGGTCTTCCTGTGGAGTCCCTGTCTTTTTTTGGGTTTTGCAGTCCTTTTCCTTTTTCTGCAAGACTCCCTGAGTTCCATCTAATGTTTAGCAGTGAGTGTATTCACCTCTTTCTATTGGCTGATGAGTAGAACCTCTTAAAGAAAAGTAACATTCATAGTGTCAGGGTCCATGGGTCTCAATTTGGGCCACTTATTGGTTGGCCATTCCGTTAGTTTCAGAATATCTGAGTATCTTTTTTACTGAATATCTCGTAGGTAGGACACACTTTTGGTCAAAGACAACACTTTTTTTTTTTTTTTTTTCTAATAGGGACTATATATTCTCCAAGTCTATGTCCTCAGAGTTTTATTGAACACCAGTTGACTTTTTTCTGATGGGACTATATATTCTCCAGTCTATGTTCCAATGCTCTCAATAGATAGATAGATAGATAGATAGATAGATAGATAGATAGATAGATAGATAGATAATTAGATAGATAGATAGATAGATAGATAGATAGATAGATAGATAGATAGATACATACATACATACATACATACATACATACATACATTGATAGATGATAGATAGATAGATAGATAGATAGATAGATAGATAGATAGATAGGGATATATATATTTTGGACTTTTTTATAATTTTCTTTGGTCTATCTATTTTTATGTCAGTATGAACTCATTTTTAAAATTAGAAATTTAAATTGTGTTTTATGAACAAGGCTTGTTATATAAATGTATCTTTGTGGCTTGTCAGAATTTGCAGGTGTATGTTTCTTGCTCCATTAAGCTAATCATTTCACAATTTAAACAGTAAAAATACACTATAAATCTCAAACACACAAAGAAAATTTATTTTATTAAAATATTAGTCAAATGGGAGCAAAAATATGATTCATTTACTTTAAAACAAAGAATACTTTTCTGTTTTACTATGATAAATGTATAGCCTTTGTTCTCAAGGCATCACACAGGATGACTTCATGGGGCATAAGATTCACTTTGGCTTTCCAGTCGGAGATTTAAAAATCGAATGTGACTGAAAGAGCACATGGAATAAAATGCATCAGCTCATCTTGTGATCTGAATCCATCTGAATATTGATGACGCTGCCTGTGTGAGCTACATTTTTCAGGATATTTGTAGGAAGATGGCGGAGAGTATGAGATTTATGTTATCTAGCTCTCTGAAGCACAGCTTGAAATGGTAGGCATTTAAAACTCAAAGAGACTGAGGACAAATTGGAAGCACATTGAGTCAGTTTTCCTAGCAGCACCTGGCTTGCTTCACTTCTCGGGTGTACATGGACTATAATTCATTTTCTGTGAAGTGAGACTGAAATCTTTGTAGGAAATCTTACAGCAATTAAATGATTCTTTGGCTTCCTGATGAAAACTTTTCTTTTTTGACTCTGAAGCAATGCACTTCATTTTACTCTTTGCAAGTGTGTGGGCTTCCTTCCATCGCACACTTGCTCCCTTGAAAAGTGGGATAAACACTGTGTTAAAAGCATCTCAATAGCATCATACTTCAGGGAATTCTCCTTTGTGATGTATCTTCTTTGAGACAGACAACTCACAACAGATGGTTTGGTTAATGCTAATCTTCTTATTCACCATCCAGAAAACCTCTATACCACAAAGGATGGCCTGGCTTATTCATCATAGTGTCTTGATGTTGATTCAAGCTCATTCATGAAATTGTATTGACTTGCCAGTGACATTAAAGTGGTAAAACTATGACACGGATCTTAAAATTAGTTCTGGAATTCTTCACCATTTCCAGACACATGTATTGAAAAAAGCTTTGCTCTCTTGAGTTCAAATGTTTCAGTTTCATGGTTACTTTGAAAAACAAATTGTAAGCATGATTCATTTTGTGGTAAAGATTTGTACCTTAGACTGCATTTTCAAATACTATATTAGAGCTTTATAGCTGTAGAAATTTCTCTGGCTACAAAGTGTGTACATACTACCGCTTATAGAACAGAGAAATTGATCAAGTGTAGGCAGAACTCCTGTCAGTGGAAAGAAAGCACTCACTTTAAAGTTCTTTCCATTTCCACTTACATGATCTGTTCTGAACCTTCTTATTTACTCTCAATATGAATTGAATATTTGGGATACAAACTGTCAAAGATGAAAGCATGGAAATGCTTATTAATAATTGGCCTTGGGCCGATTAATATATGATTTGAATAACCTTGGATGAACTTATTTACCCTACCTATTTCATAATTTAATGTTCATGAGGTTGTGTAATCCTCACCACTGTCCAGGCTAACACACTTGTATCATCCTAGAAAGAAATCCATACCCATTAGCAAACAATTCCCACCCACACCACCAGACTGTCTGTCTTAGAATTTGACAGTATTTAGCATTTTCTGTAAGGTTTAATGACCTTTCCATATATACATCTTTGCAATAATAGACATATACTTGTTTCATAAGGATTTATTAAATATCTCCCAGGTGCCAGACAATGATACTAAATATAGCTAAATGAAAAAGACTGTATCATTGTAGGCAAGTAAATTAGTAAGTGAATTTTTAGCAATTAAATAAAATTGCAATTAATAGATAAATGAAAATAATTCAGGAAGGATATATGGTTATGCTACATTGATATAAAGTTGGAAAATTTGATCAAATATTTTTATGAAAATTAAAATATTAATCATATATCCAGATACTGCAAGAAATTATTTATTAAATTTTAATTAAAATGTTTATTTAATCCAGTGCTGATGGATATAATTTATATTAGGCTTGAATCTATAAGTTTGGAAGTTATAGAAATTCTATTGAATTGGAAACTAGAAACATCAGAGACACATTTCTAAAAAGTTAACTGAACATCCATACATTTTTTTGTTTGTTTGTTTGTTTGTTTAACTATAATATTAACAGTGAATATAATTCCAGGATTTCTGAAATTATCACCAGTATCATTTAATGTTGTCCAGAAATGGCTGTTCAAACATGTATTTTCTAAAATAAACTTAAAGTGCACAAGTTTGTCAGACAGATCTAAAATCAACTCTATTTCCATAGTTTCCTTCCCTATTACTTTTTTATTCTTATTTTTGCCCCTCCACTATTTTTCTACTGCGTGTGAGGATGATGCCAATTTATATAGATACTCAAGTCACATCAAACAGTCTGTATAGGTTTGCATAAAGGAATTAGTACAATGAAAGTGTAAAGGTTTTGTCATTGTTTAGCGTTTTTTGACTCTGACATTTTTTTTTTTTTTTTACTTTTAATTTCACCTTTCCCTCTTCCTCACCTATTATCATGCCACATACTACTGTTCACAGATATTTTCAACATGATAGATGTAATGTCTTTCATGGAGCATATTTTCAAATTTGTCATTTCCTCATTCAGGACTTTGACCTTGAAAAAATCATTATAGCAATATTTTGTTTGGATTGATTCTACATGGCTGGTCTCTCTTGTAATTTTTTTTTCAGTTTAAAGTTTAATATTTTGGCTGCTGATGTAGTTCAGCATTTTTATATGTAGTCGTTTTATGTAGTAGATTTTATGATCTCCATTATGGAACACTTATTTTGATTTATATATTTACATTTTAGTTGTGGTTAATAGCTACTGCAGAAGGAAGCTAATAGGGATATCAATTTCAGGAGAAAGAGTTGCCTGTTTATTATGCATGCCAAAACTACAGACAAAGCAATTAAGAAACCATGTACCTGTAGAATGGAGGGGCTTCTGTTAAATATGTCATTTCAATGGTTATTACAAGTGGAACAGAGTGTGTTTAGGAGGTCCCAACCCCTAATGGTTAGTATCTAATTAGGTTTCCTTAGGAAAACAAAGGGTCACATTTAACATGCCAAGTGGAGACAAATGATAGAATTGAAAAGTACCTTGCTAATGAAATCAGGGGAAAAAAAACATTTGAATTTATACAGATTTAAAAATTCATGAATAACAAGAAAAAAATCCATGTAAATGGGGAAAAAAGTCCTTTTGTAGAGGGCAAAATGAGCAGAGCTGCGTGCACACAATTGCAAGGGTTATGGAAATAATTGACTAATTTGTATACCATTTCTGTGATACACTAGTATCATTGTTTTAGTGCTGTTTTCAAAGAAAGGAAAAAAATGGAAAACATTCCAGGAGCCAAATTTACCTTTTATTCCACGTATTTCATGGAGATTGAGATTCGGATTTCATTCTTACAACATATGTGCACCATAAGTTAAAACATTTGAAAAGACTTTCAAGCGCTCTGCCCACAAGCACACGTCTTCCCAATGGTTCTGTTGCTCTGCAGCACAGCCTCTTTGGAGGCATGAATGCTTAGGTTCTAAAAGTCCTTTGTGGTCTCTAAACCCTGTGGATCAAGGAGGCAATTTCCTAATTTTGAGGATGAGAAAAAAAACAAAAACAAAAAAAAACAAAAAAAACAAAACAAAACAAAAAAAAAAAAACTGTCGCTTTTCAAACTTAAATAGTTTTCTAAAACAAGCAATTTAAATCTGATGAGTAGTCAACCCTGGATGTTGAAGTTTCCCTACAGTTTTGACTTCCATTAGTAGACAACTATCCAACATTAATAAAGGCAGATGATGATGTGGGATGACATATTTGCTCTTTTCTTTAATGCCAGAGTACATTATAACAAGTTGTATAAATACAGTGTTCTTGTTTGCATAGATAATAGTACTATATGTTTTATTGATTGTCTCGATTGTCTTTATCATGTGCAGTAAGGATAAGAAAACCATTATAAAACAACAACAACAACAACAACAACAACAACAACAACTTTTGACTATTTGGATTTTCCCTTGTTACATACCCAGAATACCCAATGAGGAAACCCATACTAAGAGGCTATCAATGTGATCATGATTCGTGCTGAGAGGAAGACAATAGAAATGAGTTGTGTGCTCTCCCATCTTTCTTTCTCTTGGCGTCAGCACTTTTCCAGTAGTCAGTCTCTGGCAGAAGTTTATCGGCTGAGCCTACAGTTGTGTGTCCTATTTTTCAGCTTTTCATGCGTCTGTCACTTTCTAGGCTTCAGCCACATTTGCTGAGCGCCAAAATCCTCAGTCAACAAAGTGCTAAAATCCGTAACTTTGAAAACCCTTTTTTAACCAGCAGCTAATGCTCTTCAACTCAAGTGGAACTGCAGAACTTAAGAAATATGAAAGCAATCCCCTATCAGGAGAACTGGTAGTTTCTCTTTCAATTTATTTGGTGACTCAAAAGTAATAGGAAAATAGATAGGAAGCATACTTCCTATGTTCTATATTTCAGGGATACAAATGAAGGACAATGACAAATATCTATAAAAGTGATAGGGCAGACTAGTTTTGGGCGATGTGGATATTCTGTACTTTGTGGAATCGATGCATTATTGATACATGGTGTGAATGACAGTAGGTTTTACATTTAAACAACTATACATTTATTAGTACCTCGTTTCTCTGACAAAATCAATGACAGTTTTGATATGTTGCAACAATATCAAAGAAACTTAACATATTTTAATTTACATAGATCAGACTACCTTTTGGGAGATCAATCCCAGCAGTTTTGTTATGTGTTGGTCCAATTTTGACACTTATGTTTTGAATATATGAATACATGATTTAGCATATCTCTCTATATTGATGTTTTATTTGATTATATTGAATAATTAAAACATCTACTGAATAGGTTGAATTTTTGCCTAAATACAAAATTTACTGATGTGTTACAAACTTGTCCATATTTTAAACGTCAGTAAGACCTATTTCTCTACCATAACGTGAAGTATGGCAGCTGGCTGTGCTAATGCTTCTTTTGTCCTGGCTTTCCATTCCACAGAAGAATACAACATTGAAAAGGAGTGACATAAAGGATAAAATGATGTCCCTGTTAGTTTTCCTATGAGAATGCCCCAATAATTGCATAAATTCCCATGATTTAAGTCACACAATAAACCGGTCAGTATGTAATTATGATTACTAAGCAAAACTGATTGCTCTGCTTTTACAATGTGGACCTTGTTATGGCAAATAGAAAATAAGCATTCGCTAAAGGAAGGTAACATATCATCAGTAGTTTCTGATTTAATGATTTATAAAGGTCAGAACTCTCCGAGTGCTATCTTAACAACTTCTGATGAGAGTCCTTGAGAGGCTTTTCAATTGTTATAATGGTTTGTGCCTTTGACACTAAATTTGCTGGCAACTGTTAATGATATCATATAAGAAATACATTTCTGCCTGTATGTACAAAACCTACTAAAAATCAATGCAGTTACTAATATCATTTAAAATGTGTACTCTGGCATATATATATATATATATATATATATATATATATATATATATATATTCAATCTGGATTAATAAAATCAGACCCAAACTCATGTTGATTATATAAGTAAAGGTACTTGCTTTGGAATGTAAAATTTTGTCCTCCCTTGTTTTCCATCTCTCCCATGGTATTTTGTGGTAGTTTTTCTTTTTCATGTATGGTAAGCCGAATCTACAATATTTAACTCATGTATTTTAATCTGAGTCCTCGTCTGTATAATATATGCACGCATGAGAATTTTATTCTAAAATAATCAACATTTCTATTGACTAGCTAATATTTATAATTTGTGTATATTTATTAAACAGTTAATACCTACCATATTTAAATTAGATATTGAATTAATAATATCTACAACATTGTACCAAGTGTTGGAAGTAGAAATATATATTCTCTTACAGGAATTGTCTACTGAGATGATGACGTTTCATTTGCAAAATTTAAAAATAGATGTATTGAGTGTGATTGTGTGTTTCTGTGTAGTATACATATATGCAAGTTTGTGGCAGTTTTGGTTTACTTACATATGCATAAATACAGATGCCAGAAATTGATGACAGGATTTATTCTCCAATCAAGTATCCTCTGAATTTTCTGAAACACTCTCTTAATCTTACAATATTGAGATCACTGTTTTCTCTAAACTGGTCAAACTATGAATAGTCAGGATCAGCTATACCCTCACCTCACACCCACACATTGCCTCCTTTACAGATCCAAGATCCAGTGCTTTTAGCAGCATGGGAGCATGCTGCTAAAAGTCTTTACATAGGTGTTTAAAAAATGGGAACACAGGACTTTATGCTTGAACAAACCTTTTGCTCACTGAACCAATTCCCTAGCCCCTATGCCATATTCCACATAATTCCTGAAAGTTTCAGTAACTTTGCTGATTTATTATGTAAAATCTTAATGCTTTTAGGAATTAACACTGAGTATTTAATTAATATTACTTTTCTGCCCCGTCTTAATCTCTGATTACCCTAGTGTTCATCCAACTCACATTCAACATTGTGACCTCTTCTTTAATTGTTATAGTTTTACACACACACACACACACACACACACACACACACACACACTCCTTACTAAATCCACTCAGTATTAGCTACATGACATTTAGAGGTGATCACTCAGAATTACAGAGCCTAACAGAGGACTCGTCCCTATGGAAAGCTTGGTCTTCCTAAGTAAATTGAAATCATAAAATCTACAAAAGTTTTGAGAATGGTTACCAATGAAACAAATTGAGCATTTTCTTCAGCACTTGCCATCCATCCCTAGGGAGCCTGAGGCAAGAGGTGTGTCAGATACTACACTGCCTCACATAAGAAATTAAAGACCAGGCTGAGTTACAGTAATGAGACCAAGTCTGAGATAATAACCAAGAGCTGGGTATGTAGATCAGTGTTCCAACCTTTGTTTATTATGCTCAGTGTCAGAAATGCAATTACTAACAAGGCAAAACAACCAAAAATACCAGCACAGTGGAGATGATCAGTCACTGCTTTGGAAGAAAGGTCATCGTAGCTGAAATTTAATGTTGAATAAAGGGTGATGGATGAAGATGCTGATATCTTATGCTGAGAGGAAAAAAAAAAAAACTTGAAAGCACTCCTAGAGAGAAATAAAGGTGAGGTGGAGCTTACAACTAATAGAAGGAATGAATTTGGAACATCCATATTGAAGAGCTAGGAGCTGGCAGGGGGTATATTATATGGCCATTTAAACTTTCTCTGGCTTTTCAGAATTAAATGAGTTGGGAATATTTTCATTAATTATATGCTGATGAGGTTAGTTATGAGGAGAATAGTGGGGAGCAGTAAAGACAATGATTTTTTAATTGTCACTCAATTTGTGTTGTTAGTCTTTGCATGTCTGTGTACACATGTACATGAAAGTGTGTGTTTGGGTGTTTGGGTGTCTATCTCTATGTGTGTGAATGTGTGTGTGTGTGTGTGTGTGTGTGTGTGTGTGTGTTTACCCTCTGAGGTTAGACTAGGGGTGAGATCTTCTGTAGCTGAAATTACAGGCAGATGTGAGAAGCCTTGTAGGTGATAGAATGTGAACCCAGGTCCTCTGAATCAGAGCTTGAACACTTAAACTATGAACAGTGTTTGTAGCTCAAATCTGAGATTTCTGAGTAAGAACTCATTTGGATATGGGTTTTAGTAACATTTATAGATGGAGCAACCCTTGAAGGTTTGAAAAAGTGAGCATCAGAAGTAAAAAAATCAGTTATCTTTTTTCAGAAAGTAGCAGAACATTGATGCTAAACATCTAAATATAAGTGTTTTCCAAACAAAACATTACTTGTTAATTCTGGAACAGCCTTGATCCACTGTATGAAAAAGCTAGGATTCGTAGAACCATCTGTGCATGTATCTAGGGTAGCTTCCAGGCAACGGTCAGAGGCAGAGCCACACTGAAGTTTGTAGATAAGTTAAGATGATAGAATAGAACTTGAAGGAATATCTCTTTACACATTGGTTTTAAGAATTTATATTCAAAGTTAATTGTGATTTAATATATTTGAATGATAAGCAAGACACTGGAAGTGCAAATATAGAAATGAGATTTACTTCATAAGAAGGTATTTTGAAGTCTGAAGAGTTCAGATAAATAAACCATAAGAGTTAGAGTATAAAAAAATTGGGATATATTAGAAGTTTCTGTATTTGTGTTTAGGATATTTTTCACCTAAAGACTTTTATTTTCTTTGGGTATCATGGGATAGATTTATTTGTATGAAGGAGCAAGTTTGATTCATTTAGAAAAAAAAGAGGAAAAGAAATAAGATAATAGAAAAAGTTGAGTAAACAGATATTTGAAAGCAAATTAGCTGACATTGAAATGTAAATATATAAAAATAACCTATAAAAAGAAAATAAATTAAAGGATTGGAAAATATAGGCTGAACAGAAAATACAAGTGACCAAAAATGTTTTTTTTTTTTAAATGAATTATTGAGATTACACTAGAGTCTGATGACCAGAAATACAAAGTTGAACAACCTTCTCCATTTGACTGTTTTGTTCTCTGTTAACAGTTAGCAGGTAGAATATGGAAAAATAAGGGTCATAAAACTCAAGATTGCGTTTGTCTAGAATGACAAAATCATTTAAGCTGTCGGCAAATGCATGTTATAGTCATACAGCAGAAGTTTATAGTACATGAACTTAGAGGATAAAAGAAATGAAGTTAAATATGACTGGTAGAGAGAAAGAAGTCAGATGAGGAAATCAGCCAGAGTCAATGTGAACAAAGGTGAGGAAGACTAGAATGAGGAGAGGGAGGATAATGGAGAAATCAGCACAAGTGAGTCCATATTCAAACAATATTGTCTGGAGCACTTTATTCTGTGCCATCAATTCTGTTAAAAAAAACAAAACAAAACAAAACAAAACAAAAACAAAAACAAAAACAAAAAAAACAAAACAAAACAAAACAACAACAACAAAAAAACAGTAAAAGTAAAAAATAATTTTAATTAGCTAAATTCTTTTTTTTCTCTTTGTGGATATAAAATCATATTGAAAATAAAGATGAGCTGGTCTACAGAAACACAGAAAAATAAATATAATAAATAGATAGATGATAGATAGATAGATAGATAGATAGATAGATAGAAGACAAAAAATAAACAACCTAGAACAGAAGATGAGTAGATGCAAAGATGTGTGAAAGTGACCAAGAACTGCAACTGAAGGAAAGAACAATGGGGTTCCTTTGAACTCTTTGCTCTTTTGCATTCCACTTAATACTCATAAGGCAACTGTCAGAGAAGAAGCAGTCAATTGTGGCACTAATTTGAGTCCTGTTAGCTTCAATTTTTAAATTCTTAACAGTTGTAACTTTCTAAGTTCCAGAAACATACAGAAATTGACAACAAAGATTGTACACAAGTGAATTTAATTAGTACCTTAATCAGTGTCAGGCCTTTATGGATTCTTTCAATAAGAACAAACCGGGCGTGGTGGCGCACGCCTTTAATCCCAGCACTCAGGAGGCAGAGGCAGGCGGATTTCTGAGTTCCAGGCCAGCATGGTCTACAAAATGAGTTCCAGGACAGCCAGGGCGATACAGAGAAACCCTGACTCGAAGAACAAACAAACAAACAAAAACAAACCAAACCAACCAACCAAACAAACAAAAAACGTCAGCAAGGCACAATGATTTTCTGTAAGGTCCATGGAGAGGACAATGTTGACAACAGAGAAACTCACAACAATCAAATTCTTGTCCCATGCTTATGCTGTTGAGATTATGTATTTTGACTCTTATTCTTATTCTTTGGTTATTCCCAAATTTAAAACATGAGCTGGAAACCACACACCATTTAATCTAATCTTACTATCAAACTATTCCTAAACATGAAAAATGTAAATTTTATATGTAATTAAATATTATATTAATTCAGGCATGCCGTATCATGTTTTATCTAGTACTCAGACAGGAAAATCATAATCACAATATTGGGTTGAGAAACTACAGAAGTGTTATTTTATATCTACACCTATGACAATTTTATGACCTATGACAATTTTATGACTTCCAAAGAATTATTTTTCCATTAATTATTGATTTTTTTCTCATTTGTAATTGCATGTACAATGGACTTTTAGTCTTTTGAAAAGCTTTTTAATGCAAAATGATGAAGATGGATAATTATGTGAAAACGGTGATCTTTTTGTAGCTGAACTGTCAAGTGATAATGAGATGGCGTCTGGTGAACTGCTCATGCATAGGGCAGAGAAGGACAATTATTTCTTGTGGCAATAGGATGAAAAAAGATGAAAAGAACATCAGTGCTATTTAGACCTTATTTTAGTCTAAATTTAGCTTGCTCCATCTTTGATAATTCTCAGTCTGGTCTAACTACAGTTTCCCACAAGCAGTTTTATTGAGTCTACCATTTTGCAAGGATTTCAGATACAATGAGAAAAGTCAGAAGTTTTAAGTTATATCTATTTCTTAGTTGATAAAAGGCTTCCAAATTGTGTGTGCGTGAGGGGGTGGGGCGTTGATTTGCCATCACACTATACTAGGACAGATTATAATTACCTAGAAGACACACCTCCATATGTATCTGTAAAGCTATTTCCAGAGAGGCTTAATTGATATAGGAAGTTCCACCTGAATCTTCCTGACAACACTCAATGAGTTGGGGTCCAAGACTCTATGTAAACAGAAGGCATAGCAAGCACCTGAGTTTATTTTGCTCAATAGTCTGTTTATGGATACAATGAGACTTGTTGTCTTGTGGTCCTTGCCATAATTCTTTATACCTGCAAATAGTGATATAGAATGCATTCTTTTTCCCCTTAGGGTGTTTTCTGCCAAGTGTTTTGCTACAGAAAAATAAAAAGAAACATATACAACTGAAATATTACACACACACACACACACACACACACACACACACATATATACACACACACACACACACAATTCATGGAAATACATAGAAAGAGCATAATTGTATTATATTCAGTTATAGTATTGTGAATTTGTTTTCTGTGAAAGGAAAATCTATTGGATTATAATGAACAATCCCTTATTAATGAAATACATTTTTATTAGGGCTTATATAATATTCAGAAATTTTAGGTTATATTTGGTAAAATAAATCTACTTTTGAATATTTATGTATAAAAGTTGGTCTCAAGATATATTTCTAATTCTCTATAGTAAGTACTCATGAGTCAGGTTGAATAAATTAAGTGAAGGTTTAAGTTTGTGAAACTGAGAAGTCAGTTTTCAAATAGGCAGAGTTCTGTATATCAAGTATAATACATGACAGAGTTGGTATCTATAATTTGTTATGAATATTGCCCACTGACTTTAATGCCATTTTCATTTTCCTATATCTGATACCAGGAAGATATATAACTATGAATATTTTTCATAAGCACGAATGTTATTCTTCTTGCTGTGTCCTCAAATAGTGGAGATTTTAAAAGTAGCTCTGATATCTTTGCTTTTAGTAAAAAAATTTAAAAAAAAATTAATAAGAAGGAGGGAGGTTATATTAAATTACAGCCACAAACGCATTACCTCATTGAAACAGTATTGCATCCTAATAAAAACACCCTAAGAATAGTCACATTGAGTTTGAGGGTGTCTGCGTATGAACTGTCAAAAGAGAAACAACTAAATTAATTTGTTGACAAACTCACCAATGCACTATTGGAGACCCAGCAACTCTATTGGTCAGGACAGAGTACTTTTACAAGATATTGCAAGGGTACTGCTTTCTTAGTATATATATATATATATATATAGATAGATATATAGATATATAGATAGATAGATAGATAGATAGATATAGATATAGATATAGATATAGATATAGAGATAGAGATAGAGATAGAGATAGAGATATAGATATGCCTCAAAATATACATAGGTAGAGTATGTATATATATATACTCTACCTATGTATATTTATATATATCCCCATACCTGGTGAGATGAAATTTTACCTTGCAGAGTGTAAGTATAAATGTATCTGCTTAATAAGATGGGGATGATGTTTTACGATGGAAATCCTATAAGCAATTCCTCTTTTGTGGCACTTACAAAGATATTTACTTAATATTTGTATAGCTTGCAAGTAAGAAGTAAAATCACTGATGGTAATAATTGCATTGGACTTGTATTTTAAAGTAATGCTTGCAGTAATTATAAAGAAAACATTATTAGGTCAGTGCTCTGGGCAAGTTTTGCCTCATTGAATGTCACCCAAAACATGTTCAAGTGGTTCATTAGTATAAAGACTTAAGACATCTCTGCATTTTTCTTTTGTTAGGAACATGTATTGACTTGGAATATAATTATTTGAAGTTATGATAAATGATTTATTAACAGGTGAATGCATTTGTTTAGTGATGTCATGATGAAACATGCTGAAATAGAAATAATAATAGACAATGATACCGATATTCTGCTGTAATGGATAAGAAAGTTAGAAGAAAGATAAATGTTAAGGAAAGTATAATATAAAAAAAATATTCAGCAACCCTTTTAAGACACCATATCCTTCTTCTATTTCTTTGATCTATGAGGAACTGAGTTAGGGGAAACATTATCAAAATACACAGCATGAAAACAATTTTCAGTAAGAAAGAAAGAAAGAAAGAAAGAAAGAAAGAAAGAAAGAAAGAAAGAAAGAAAGAAAGAAAGAAAGAAAATGTATTATTTCTCTTTAAAGTAAAATATCATGTGCATGGTAATATTTTTGTTGTTTAATCTGCTTCTGTCATGTATGTGAAGCCTTAAGTCCAACATGTTTTCTATCAGAAAGAAAAATATATAACAATTCTACTTGTAATACCCAACCTGAATGATTTAAGGAAATCACCCAATGCCTTTTTAGAATAAACATAACAGTGCTGATTTGAGTAAGATCATGTCTTTATTAAGATGCTTCTTATTTTATACTACTCTTATGTCCATTTACCGCTCCAAACAAGATTATAATTATCTGACTGAAATGTTCATCTAAATTCTGCTAACATGTAAATGTTTTACCCACATTATGCTATTAAATGTATGTGTGAAAAGTGACTATAATCTTTAGTGTTCTGAAAAACACTAGTCAGATACTAAAAATAGTCAGATTCTAAAGTTTTAACCTATTTGACCATTAATACTGATTCGTTATTAGTTTTCCAAGATTTAAAGTTGCATTTTTGAATACATAATAACATTCCAAATCTCTTTGACATATCAATGTATCGTTCTGACATGAAATATTACTATTAGTAAAAGACACAGGAAGTGTGATAGCATCCTTTTGTTATTTCTGTGTGTACACTGAGACCACCCATTCAGACCTTACTGTTACTAAGAGGATGACAATAACCAAAACCTAAAGGATTTGAGGGGGTATCTCACTCTCTGATATAAAGGTAAATCATAGCATCATCTAGTTATCCTTTGGGAGTATGGATTTCTTCTAAATTAATAGAGAACTGTGACACTCTTTAGGTCAGTCTTCATGGTGTGTTTGTTGTACTATTTCCTGGAAAAGGTATGCACTGGCTAAAAAAGAGCAAACAAAGAAACCCCAAATCGCAAATTCTCTCTCCAGCATTTTTTTTTTCAGTGGAATAGATATTGAAAAG
Organism: Mus minutoides; assembly: GCA_902729485.2. NCBI lineage: Eukaryota > Metazoa > Chordata > Mammalia > Rodentia > Muridae > Mus > Mus minutoides. The sequence goes on from LR750822.1 coordinate 263,287, forward strand.
TATTTTCTACCAAGGAGATTATCTAAATACAAAATAAAAGAAAACCATAGCCGGGCGTGGTGGCGCACGCCTTTAATCCCAACACTCGAAATGCAGAGGCAGGTGGATTTCTGAGTTCGAGGCCAGCCTGGTCTACAGAGTGAGTTCCAGGACAGCCAGGGCTATACAGAGAAACTCTGTCTCTAAAAACCAAAAAACAAACAAACAAACAAACAAACAAACAAAAAAAAAAACCATATAAAACACCTGTTTGAATAATAAAATTTATCTTTATTTCTTTTTTTTTTGATTTTTATTTATTTACATTTCAAATATTATCCCCTTTCCTAAGTTCCCCTCTGCACAGCCGCTATCTTATTTCCCTCCTCTTGCTTCTATGAGGGTTCTCCCCCACCTACCCACCCACCCACTCCATCTCACTGCCCTGACATTTTCTACACTGGGGCATGGAGTCTTCACAGGACCAAATTAGTGTTGGATAAAAATTTAAGCAGTTAATTTATCAAACAAGAGAGACAGCTAGAGAATGGTTCCTCAAACCAACCTAAATGTCAAGAAGCACGAGAGTGTTCTGAGAATTCTATCTTTGGAAGCCAGATACAGGAATATCAAAACAAAGTTATTCAGAGAAACTTGCCATAATATGCAGATCTCATGTTTGTCTAAGAGAGACTGAAAAACAACAAACTTGCAGAGTAATGCAGGAAGATGCTGGGTATAAACCAGTTTCCCCACACATGCACACATGTGTTCTCTAGTCTACCAATACCATCAAACTTCACTTCATATCTCCACCTACACATGCATGAAAAGGAGACCAAAAAATGAAAGACAATATCTTGTGATTAAGAGTTATTTAAGGAAATCTGTCATTATGATCATTCAGGAGCAATCCCTTCCCACCTCCCCCCCCAAACACACACTCTATTTGGTAAAACAAAAAACAAAAAACAGCAAAAACAAACAACCCCCCCCAACACATGCTCTAGTTGGTAAAAAAAAAAAAATCAAAACAAAGAAACAAACAATAAACCTTTATAGTTTGTCAAGGCTTTCTTCTACTAAGTCTTATTTTTTCTTCCTCTAAGTACATTTTCTTCTAACAAGAAAATATGTGTCCAAATTATAAAAACAGTGAATAATTGGCACTTTTCATTTATATTTGATAAGCTAGTGTTCATGAAGTGCTGTATAATTACAAAGGATCGCACGTGAATATCTGTAAACGTTATTAAACTACTGGAAACTTGCCATAGGCTTTTCACAAGCTGTGTGTTCTTTTATGAAGTGATGTTTTCATGGCCCTCCAAAGTGTGTGATCAACTATGAAAATATAGAATTGTAGCCTTGCCTACAGGCAAGATCAATAAGCACATAAGAATAAACTGCCGACTGTGAGCCAAGGTGTGTGTATGGGAGGAGTCTCATTCAGAGAGTCTCTGCTCACACACACAGCTGCTTTGCCTCTGCTACTGACAACTCCAGTTTGTGAACCCAGACAGAGAAAGTTCATTCCAGGTTTCGTTTCTCTGAATTTCTAGGAATATCCCATAGCTGTCATAGTCTGTGAATCTTGAGGGCATATCTGCTCATGGAAATGAAGGATTGTCATTTGCCATAAAATTAAGTTTGCTCTCAACTTCACATAAGGCTTTGCCACTGCTATTTATTTGCATGTAGTTTTATTCTCAATATGAGAGAAAAAAAAATGCACATGAGATCTGAGAAAGGTTTAGGATGCAATGTCAAGTCATAGGATCTTAAAACCAGTCATGGTTTATGGAGTGTTTGAGTGCATAGTTGCTTACATTATAAACAAACAAAAAAAAATGAATTTAGCTAAAATAGTTAAAAAAATCCACAAATATTGAAATGCTATATTAAATCTAGAAATAACTCTACATGGTTCTGTATTAGAGAAAAAGCAGTTACAACTTTTTTTATGTGAATATATCCCTTTCTTTTCTTTATGAGCCAAACAATTCCTTGGAGTATTGGAGATTTGAAAACAGTCTCAGCCGGGCGTGGTGGCACACGTCTTTAATCCTAGCACTTGGGAGGCAGAGACAGACCGATTTCTGAGTTCGAGGCCAGCCTGGTCTACAGAGTGAGTTCCAGGACAACCAAGGCTACACAGAGAAACTCTGTCTTGAAAAAACAAAAACAGAAATAGAAACAGAAACAAACAGAAAAAAAGAAAAGAAAAGAAAAGAAAAGAAAAGAAAAGAAAAGAAAGGAAAGGAAAGGAAAGGAAAGGAAAGGAAAGGAAAGGAAAGGAAAGGAAAGGAAAGGAAAGGAAAGGAAAGAAAAGGAAAAGAAGAGAAAAGAAAAGAAAAGAAAAGAAAAGAAAAGAAAAGAAAAGAAAAGAGACTTAAATTATGGTGTGTTGAGAGAACAAACCTACCTCATCTTGGTACTGGCCTCCATTTTAAAAGAAAAAGAAAAAGCTTAAAACAAACAAACAAACAAAACAAAACAAAACAACAACAACAACAACAACAACAACAACAACAACAACTTGACCTGCAGCAGAATCCAAGCTGCACCCAAGTGTCTGGAAAGACCCCACATTTTGTCCATAGCCATATCCTTAGGGAGTTACTTCCCAGCTACTTCCTAGCAACAGTTATATAAAGACTAGTTTGCTTGTTTCATAAGTTCTTTCAGACAGTCTGTGCTTGCTCACAGTCTTGCTTTGGGACACGCACCTGTTGACTTACAATACCTATTCTATCAGATGCCTGCCAGGCTGGACGCCCCTCCACTTGCTCCCGTTTCCTATAAAATCTTGTCTTGCTGAGGGTTATAGGCTGCTACCTTCCCATCCACTGTGTCAGGGTTGGGTGGGAGGAGAGCCCAAGACCAATCTCATAATAAAGAGACCCTAATGCGATTGCATAGGAAACAGTTCCTTGGTGGTCTCTCAGGGTTCACAAATGCTTCCTGGCACAACAGCGTGTCTGTGGGACTTTATTTTTCTATTTGATTCTGAGATATATGGAATATGCTCAAAAATCACTTGTGGGACATAATTCCCTCTTGACTGTATGTCATACACTAAACCGTAAAATGTGTTAGAAATTCAGCCACAAACCAGTATTTTATGACATCTTACTAATTTTAAACTGGAACCTTCAAATGACTAGGGAAAAGAAATACATAATTATAATCTACATTTATTTTTTAGTTAAATATATTATATGTAGTTATTCTCCCATTTATTTTACCATTCTTTTGCCATACCAAATGGGGATTAAAGTTTTTTATGCTATCAATAAAAGGAAAATTAAATTTCTCATAAAAATAAAGAACCAAGTGTCCCTATTATTGTTACTTTAAGATTGCATCCTCAGGATTCACGTACAGCTTCACAGCCTTTTTTCCATGGCCTAGATGTTCTTCTTCAGGATTCACTGTGCATTTATCCACTGAGCATTAATAGGCAGTGACTCTTACAACTGGCTGAGGAAGCATGTTTGGACTTAAATACAACAAACCACAAATAAGTAATGACGATGACTATGACGATGACGGTGATGATGATGATGATGATGATGATGATGATGATGATGATGACACATTGTAGTTGTAATAATAAATCACCTGTGAAATTTTCTTTTAAGAAAATAAAATTGGCATTGGAAGGATGGGGTTCTCCAACTGACTTTCAAAATTCTTCACCCAGAATTGTTGCTTTCTAAAGCAAATTTGGGGAGAAAAATGTAGAAGAGTCTGAAGGAGAAGTCATCCAGAGACAGAATTCACCTTGGGATTCATCCCAGGGGTGGGCACCAATCCCTGACTCTTATGCCCCTTTGTACTTGCAGACAGGAGCCTACCATGGCCATTCTCAGAGAGGTTCTACCAGGAGCTGACAGAGACAGATGCAGATTTTTACAGCCAACCATTGGATTGAGGTCAAGGACCTGTATGGAAGCGTTAAGGGAAGGATTGAAGAGCTGAAGGGAATGGCAACCCCATAAGAAGACCAACAGTATCAACTGGGAGCTACCAGAGACTAAACCCCCAAACAAAGAGCATACATGTGTTCTATGACCATGGCACATTTGTAGCAGAGGAATGCCTTGCCTGGTCCCAGTGGGAGAGTATAAGCCTAATCCCATAGAGACTTGATGCCCCAGGGAAGGGGATGCAGATGGAAGGGGAAAGAGTGAACAACCCTGGAGGTGGGACAAGGATGAGGACAACATTTGGGATTTATAAATAAAATAATTAATTAAAAAATAAAATTGGCTAATGTCAGTTTACATAGGAAGGGATTGGAGAAACGAATATTAGGCTGATAATGTCAGGATTTGTTCTCTAAAACACGCCCAAAATAAAAATAAAAAGGTATTTAAGGGTAGGAACTATTTTAACACCGTGCAGTACAAATTACAAGACCATTACACAATGGTCTTGAAGAATGATTAGGCCGACTCATAAAGAAATGGAGGAAGACTGTTGTGGGTGGATGTTCCACAAGGGGAGGCCTCCTTGAGAGATGACACTAAACAGGACTGTGTTCTGTCTGTCAGCAACCACGGAGAAATACAGCCTAGCAGTACAGCCTAGGGGCCGAGGATGTCACACTTAACGTCTACCATTCACCATAAGGTGGGTCTTAACTGTGCCTCAGGAATCCTTTTCAGGAGGCAGAGGGAAGTAAAATCAATGAACTTTCAAGTAATGATAAGAAATGGTACATATTTGAAATTAGGCAAGGATGATCTTAGAGAGGGAAATAGACCTTTAACAAGGCTCCACGCGTGTGCAGCCATGCCAAAGTTTATAACTGCTCCCTGGCTCCTACTTGCCTTCAGAAGTTACATTGCTCAAAGACTATACTTTAAAACTGAGTCCAAGATAAAGCGGTTTAAAAATTCACTTAAAAATTCACATCTTGATTTACTTTTTTTTTTTAGACTCACTTTCCCATTACTTTACTTATTTATTCATTTTAAATCCCAAATTCAAATAGCTTAATACAAACATATGCATGCCCCAAATTATAACTAAAAAATTCTAATCTAGCTTTGGTTTGTTTTCTTATTCACTCTGATTCACTCAATGTCACAAGTATGTATCATCTACTTAAGCAATATTATTCAGACTCTAACCAACTATAGGCTTCTGTTTGACCAAGGTCTGTAGTCTATAAAAGCGGCTCTTCAAAGGTTTAGTAATATGTATAAAACAAACAATAAAAAAAAAGAGTTTATGCTAAATTTATCTAAAATATATTGGAAATGATGATGATAGTTATGTAGATTTTATAATCTAACTATATACATATGATATACATATACATATAAATCATAAAACAATGAGCTATTTCTTTTTTATAAAACAATGAGCTATTTCTTTTTTATCCTGGTCACAGTTTCCCCTTCCTATTCTCCTCCCACTCCCTCTCTGATATGTTCTTTCTGTCCCCAAATCCTTTGTTGAAAAGGGCAGACCTCCCATAGCTATCAACCACCATGCTATATCAAATTGTACAATAAGAATAGGCACTTCCCATCACATTGAGGCTGGATAAGCCACCACAGTAGGGGGAAGAGTTCTTAAAGCAGGCATAGAGTAAAGAGAGCCCATGGTCCCACTGTTAGGAGTCCACAAGAGAACAAGCTACTCAACTGAACCTATATGCATGCAGAAGATTTCTTTCAGACCTTTGCAGGTTCCTTGGTTGTTGCTTCTGTCTCTTTGAGTTAGCCCAGGTTGGTTTGTTCTCTGAGTTTTGGGATCTAATATGAGTGTGAGTACTTGTCTTTTCTTTTTTTTTTTTTCTTTTGAATACATTCTTTAGTTAAAAGTATTTATTTTATCTTTTTGTTTATATTTTTCATTTAAAAATATTCTCTCTCCTCACCTCTTTTTTTTTTGACCCTCCAGCCTCTTGCTTCTCAACTTCTGTCAATTCTTCCTGTGTCTCCTTCCACTTCCAAACCAGTAACTTTCTGTCTGTCAAACCAGTGACTCAGTGTCTCTCTGTTTGTCTGTCTATCTGTCCTTCATATACATATTATGGCGAATGTAAAAATATCACTTGTTTATTCAATTCTGGTTGTTTGTGTTTATAAAAGTTCTGGATGACTACTTTTTTTTTTTTTTACATACCAATATTTTTCCCATTTTTATTAGATATTTTCTTCATTTACATTTCAGATGTTATCCCAAAAGTCCCCTATACCCTCCCCCATCCCCCGCCCTGCTCCCCTACCCACCCACTCCTACATCTTGGCCCTGGCGTTCCCCTGTACAGGGGCATATAAAGTCTGCATGACCAAGGGGCCTCTCTTCCCAATGATGGCCAACTAGGCCATCTTCTTCTATATATGCAGCTAGAGACATGAGCTCTGAGGGTACTAGTTAGTTCCTGTTATTCTTCCATGTATAGGATTGAAGACCCCTTCAGCTCCTTGGGTATTTTCTCTAGTTCCTTCCTTGTGAGTCCTGAGTTCTATCTAATAGCTGATAGTGAGCTTCCACTTCCATGTTTGCCAGGCATTGTTATAACCTCCCACAAGACAGCTATATCAAAGCATTTCAGCACTATCTTGCTGGCATATGCAATCGTGTCTATATTTGGTGGCTGATTATGAGATGGATCCCCGGCTGTTGCAGTCATTGGTTGGTCCATCTTTTGGTTCTGCTCCACCCATGATCTATGTAACTCCTTCAATGTGTGCTTTTTTCTTAATTCTAGGAAGGGGCGAAGTGACCACATTTGATCTTCATTCTTCTTGAGTTTCGTATATTTAGTAAATTGTATCTTGGGTATTCTGAGTGAGGTAACCCAATCACAAAAGAACTCACATAACATGTACTCACTGATAAGTGGATATTAGCCCAGAAACCTAGGATGACTACTTCTTATAAGATAACTAATAAAGGTGCATATCTCGATGGTGAGCCAATTCTTCCTCTATCACCAGTCCTCAATAATATTTGGTATTGTTTGCTTATTTAATTTATGAGATTTAATTTAATTATAACATTTCTTCCCTTCCTTTACGCACTCCATACTTTTTCTTGCTTTTGTAAAATGTATGCATGTTTCCAGTAACTGTTTTGCATGTAAATATGCATTTCTACATGCTTTCCTAAATATAACTTGTTGAGTTGCGTAATGCTATTCTTGTATATATATTTAGGGCATACTGTTTGTCACTGGACAACCAGTGATACTCTTCCTTGGGGAAGGCCACCTCCACTACTCCCAGTTTTATTCAGTTAGTTGTAATTCTTTGTGTAGGATCGGGGGGGGGGCATCTAGGGACATTTTCTGTCCTGTTTGACATGTCTTTTTGTGTTATCTTCCCTCTGGTCACATTTTGTAAGTCATGAAGGTGAGATTTAATACATATGGCTTCTGATGTTGCCATGTCACATCTGAAACGCCTTATTCCTCTGTCTCTTACAGTATATTTGTCTCATATTCTGCAATATTCACTGAGACTTAGGCTTTATAGATTAGTTTTGTAGATATATCTATTGGGCTTACTCACCAGACCCCTGAACTTTGACTGGCTGCTATTATCTCTGTAGTAGGTTTTTGTCTGTTGTAAAGAGAAATTTCTTTGATGACAGGTGAATATGACATTTAACTGTAGATATAAAGATATATAATTTTTATAAATTATTGTTCAGATTAAGTAGTGCTTCCTAAAATTTGGTAACTTCTGAGTGTTCAGGAAGCATTTTGAGATAGAGTGATTCAGACACTATGAAGTCATTTACCTGCTAACATTTAAACAAAACAAAGTTTGGATAAACAGCCTATGGTAAATAATATATTTTGAGTTATGGTCCATGAATAAAAATTCCTACCTTGAGCAATTTTTTTTTTCTTTTGAACTACTCCATCCAAAACTAATTTTTATTGGTTGTTCGTTTCTTTGAATTCACAGGAATTCTTATTATGAAAACAAATCCGAGTGTTTCCTCCTTCGCTGGAGGCTGTGGTGTGTGACAAAGCGACACAATTAAGATTAAGCCAGGCTTAGGGAAACCTGTGACTTTCAAGACATAAAATATAGACACTAGGTTCAAATTATACAGTGCTTACTTTTAGCAAGAAAGAGGAAGCAATATCTAAATATGCCACTCTCCACAAGCCCTTTGTTCTATGTTATGAAAAACCTTTCTTTCCAGAGACTTACAGGTACCTGTATCCCACTTTGTGACACTGTGGAGGTACTGATAATTGATGCTTTGGCTTCAATGTACAGAAAGCAATGGGGATTAAATCTCTCTGATACATAACATTAAGCAAGACAATGGAGAGTGCAGAGATAAGATAAATACACTTTTATACAAAGGTGCTGACACTCATGTAAAGCATCTTCCAGAGAGGGAGCATTTGGGGAGGAACATGTCATGAGATTGAATGAAGTCCAAAACGAAATTGATTAAACCAGCCTTCATATTGAATGAACTTCAGTATTAATCTCTATGTGAACCCCAAGCCATGTTTTCAGTTGTTTCTAAATAATCACTTAACATCGATGAAGATAATTTCATAGTCACAAAGCAGAGAGTGATATGCAGGGTTAACTTACAATCAAATGCTGATAATAAATCAAGCACAAAATACTTTTCAACAAGATATAAAAGGTAACATTCTAAACCCGCTTGTTTGGAGACTATTTTTTTTTCCCAGATAGCCATCATTACCATGATACAGAGAAGTGAACTTTGAAATAGGACTGATGGGGTGTAAATTAGTCTTTAGAATAGTGACACTTTATTTTTTTTTATTTTCCTCATATTTCTCATTTGAATGTGATCATGTTAGCGTTCCTTCCGGAAGTCACAGGTTTCAGTCACTGAATAAGAAAAAAAGCCAGTTGTGAGTTTCCATTCAGCCTGTAATGGTTCTTGCTGACCTCACTGATCAAATCTTCAGAAGTCGTTGACTGACAGCTCTGCATTGAGGAGAGAATGAAGAGCTTTCCATAGTGCCAAGTAATTATGTCTCACTTCAGTGATACAGTCTTCCATTTGGCATAGTGAATTTTAGTTCTGTTAATTACAACCAAACACAATCCAAGGAGGTACTTATGAAAGAAATCATCGGAACCTTTGCCCTGAGGAGTCTTGAGGACCAAGTTTCCCCTTCTGGCTGACTGAGTCCTGAGTGGTCTGAGGGGAATCCAGCATTTTCCAGACGAAGGCCATCCCTTGCTTCACTGAGTTCATCGGCTGTTAGTGTCTGCCCTCTCTGCTTGAGGCGCTGACTCGACAACTGCTCCAGAGAATCTGACTGTGGACTAGGGCAATTTCTGAAAGTTTAAAGCAAGAGAGAAAGGTTCTCTTTTTGTTTTTTGGTGTTTTATTTTTTTTTTCCTTCAAGTTTCTGTGTATGGCAAAGAGGGCTTTGGCAGCCCTTTCTTCTTCAGTAACTCTTTAACTCTCCCCTTGTGAGATGTCTTTCTGTGTGCCTTGCAGAGAACAGAATCTCAGCAGAGGCCTTCTGAAATGACTTCAGAAAGGACTAGACTGCAGTCAAGTTCCACACCGTGTGCTGCACACCCTTCACATATAGCTACAGGACATACCCTTGGTCTTGCTAACCTTTTCAGGTCATGCAAGGATTTGCAAATTGCAAAGGCATGTTAGCACCACAGTAATAGCCATAAAGTTAAATACCAAGACAAAGTTTCCTTTATTAACCTGACTTCTATATGATACTTTTTTTTTTTTCTCAGTGTTGTCAGGAAAGTGACGTTTTACGCTGTCTTCTTGTTCACATGTGTCTTTTCCTGGTATTCGATCATGTTTCTGACACTGTTCTTTGTATGCGATTCTATCAATGTACATATGTTTGTCCTCCCCCTCTGCCTTTATCTGGTGAACTGCTTTCTTAGTTTGTCTTTTGGCTTCAAATAACTCCACTCTTCACTTTAATTCTAATATCACTGTGGCTTCCAAAACATGTCACAGGTAAAAATAGGCCGGTGGATTCATGTTTAGATTTTCCTTTTGAAAATGCTTGCTAAATTAGTAAGAATACTCAATTTCCGTTAGTTCTGAGGACATTTTGCTTAATAAAGAGAAGAGAGCACATCATTTTAACCATCGAAATAATGCTTTTCTTTTTGGACAATGTTTTCAATATTTTTGAGAAGATGAATTTCTTTAACGCTTTGTATTTTCTGACAATATTATCCTCAGTTTAAAACTTCTAAATTGTAACTTTGGGATACCGAATATTATTTTTCAATATTTCATATATACACAAACACACACAAACACATCACACACACACACACACACACACACACACACACACACATATATATATATATATATATATATATATATATATATATATATATATATATTCAGTCTGTTTTTTTTTTTTTTTTTTTTTTTTTTTTTTTTTTTTTTTTTTTTTTTTTTTTTTTTTTTTTCTGAGACAGTGTTTCTCTGTGTAGCCCTGGCTGTCCTGGAACTCACTCTGTAGACCAGGCTGGCCTCCAACTCAGAAATTCACCTGCCTCTGTCTCCCAAGTGCTGGGATTAAAGGCATGCACCACCATGTCCAGCTCAGTCTGACTTTTAAGTGCAATATAATCTCTTTTGTTTCACAAAACAAAATTCTTAATTCTAAACTAAGCCAGTGCGATATCCTGAGAGGAGTTAATGTCGGCGACTTTTTGCATGCATATGCACAAATAAAAAATACATATATTTCGATACTTTCTGACACATTCACCCCAGAATGGATGATTTTTCACTAATCCATTTGAACTTGAAAGGATGGGCTACTTCCTCAGCAGTATTTAGGGTCTCTCATCCATAATCTTATTGATGGGCTCTTTGTAATTTGTAAAGCAAAATTAAAATCGACCTGTAATCTGTTAAAACAGTGCTAAGCACTCACAACGGCCATTACCTCTGATAACTCCTTTATCTTTGAGACTAAGGGAAAGCTCTTAAGCATTGATTTTAAATAAAGAAATGCAGCTGCCACTCTAGGTCTTCTTGCCACAGACTTAGCTCCACGGTCCTCTTCTACCTAGTTCCTGGCTGCCCTTTTTGTTACAGATGGAACAATACCTGTGGTTTTAAAGTTGTTGGCTGATGGTCTTGCCTGTGCAGTTCTACCCAGTCCTGTGTAGCCACCTGTCTTTAATAGGACAATTGAAAAAAATATACTAATCAGGCAGATTTTGGACACAATCGTCAGAGGAAGAAAGAGCTTTAAGGACCTCCCTCCCCCCGCCCATCTTTAGGATCCCGACATGAAGAGTTTGGAGATGTTCATACAGACAGAGTCCCAACCAACAACACTGACTGGTTACTTGTTAATCATTTAAAATTAAAAAAAATATTTTTTTCAAGTTGGCAAGACCTGTCTAGCTGGCACCTGTTTCCTAGTCTTTCCCTTTTTCTAGCATGAATTTCCTGATGAAATTTCAATTTGCTGGAGTCCATTGTTTCAGTAGTCTAACAGACATAATCTAGGTACAAGCATTTTATTTAGGATGCCTTCATTCCTACCTGGACTGTTTCTCTTAAAGGAGCCTCATAAAACCCCTCCTGAATCTCCCTCAGACTACACCTTGTATATACCACACTGTATGTCTAAATGAAACTCTGTAAAATATGAATTTAAGATTTTAATTTTTGTTTGTTTGTTTGTTTTAAATGTTCATCGTTGGGGCCAAACCCCTGTCACAGAAATAGTATATGTGCCTACCGGGCATTATGTTACAGTGCTACTTACTACTAGAATCGCTGTGCATTTGAGTGTAGAGTTTAATTTTCACCAAGAACATTGTATTTGCTTTGCTGTATTTCTCAACTCTGAGGTCTGGAGGTAATATAACTAACCACTTTTGACTAGTAGAATATGGTATAGATTTCTAGGTTAATAAACCCAGAATCAATCAATGTCCTTCTCTCTCTTCCTCCCTCCATGAATTCCATTCCTTAACTATATATTGTTATTAAATGAATTTAAAGCTTATATTTCTGACATACACAGATAATTTTATAATATTGGCTACCAATTAGCTAATATGTTATTCTTTAAAGTTAAATTAAGTTGTAAACATTCTTAATGCTACATATTTCCAAAAGTTAACACCATCTTTCTACTTAATAGCTCTGTGCAAAAATAAAAAAAAAAAAGATATATGTATATCATGCATCATTTTTATATACAGTTACACAGTTTAAGTAATCAAATTCTAAATAAAACGTCATAATTTATCTTTAATCCTAGATATTCCCACTTAATAATTATGTATTCTTTTTGTTGAGCTGTGATCTCATTTGAACAGGTTTCACATTTGAAATAAACAAATGGAAAAACATAGGATATTTTTTAAAATAACATTTGGAAGAGACCTTGCTTCATATATGATTTTTGAAAGCAGAGCTACTTTAAATTCTCAAAGGAGAAAAAAAGCTAAATATCAAAATCCTAGGTGCAACTAGACCAGTGCATGTCCAAAAAAATGGTGTGTGGCTTTTTAAATCCTTACTTTTAAGGGTTAAAGGGTACTTTTTAGGTTGTTAGGAAAAAATAATTACTATTGATTAGCAATTGGCTCAGTTCTCTAGAAGGATTATTAAGGTCTTAAAATATAGAACGGGGTGCTATAAACAATATTGTGTTCTCCTGAATCTGTGCCGCCCTGGCCATTTCTTTGTTCAAAATGCCCTTTTGAGATAGCTTATGCATCTCAGGAGCTTTGAAATAAGAAACAATTTAGAACTAAAGACAATTTCAGCATTTAAAATAGAGAAGGTTCAGAAACCCTGACAAAAGCCGAGACATTCTCAGTGCACAGAGTAGAATAATCATGGCACCTATGGATTTCTTCCTTCATATATGCAAGAGCTTTATCCAGCCTCTTGATCATTCTAGATTTATATGCTAATTGTAAAATACCAATGATTGCAAGAGAGCGAGAGCATTAAAAATTGTAGAGAAAATGAAACAACTGTCCGTTCAGGGCAATCTGGCATTAGGAAGAGATTCCCCCGATACCTTCAAACATTTCCAAAAGGGTTAGCACAGAGCTATGTGTGCATTCACTTAAATCATGTTTCTCAACATCAGATTCTCTCCCTCTGAAAACCTATGTAACAAAAAGACCATAACTTTGACTCCATGAATATTTTAATTTAAGAATATTTTCCCAGTTTGAACAAAGTAAGAAAACCAATTTACTAATAATTTTGTATGTGATCATTAAATTCTTAGGGCATAAAAGATGTCATATGCCAACTTGTCTCATATTTACTCATAGGATTTTATACGTATCTCTTTAATTTATTCAAGTGTTTAATTTTTCTAAGAACAATTATTATTTTTTTTCAGTTAGTAACCTATCATTTAACAAATATAATTGAAGGGAGGGGGCAGTTCTGATGCAAAATTCCTGTTTCCCAATTGGTTTTTGATTGGACAGTAAAGAAAGCTGGGGGCCAATTGCTGCGTTGGAAGGTACAGGCAGGTCATCTGCATCCCAGGAGGAAAAGGTAGGGAGATGTATGGAAGAAGAGGAGGATTTTTGGATCCATACTCATATCGAAGCCATGTGAGGTCTCAGGAGGAGGTGGGACCTCTCACCACTGCTATAGACAGGTAGCCAAGGATGATTGACAAGGATAGGTGGTACTAGTCTCTAAAGTTTAGGCCAGGTGGAAGGAATGGAGGTAAAAAAAAGTTAAGAGCACACCTTTCCAGGAGATAGATAGCAACGTCCAGCAATTGTGTCCTAAGGCAAGAGAAAAAGGAACAAACTATGTGTGTGTGTGTGTGTGTGTGTGTGTGTGTGTGTGTGTGTGTGTCTTTTATCTGCAGTCAATGGAACCTGGGTCTAGAAGGATTATTCTAGGTCTAGGGGACTGGTAGCATAGTCATCATTAGAGCAAAAGGTGCTAGCCTAAATCTTCACACAACAATAATAAATTTCAACTCTCTACTGAGCTGCAAACCAGTGTCGCTGACTGCAGTGGTTAAAAATGAATAGTCATCTGGTGTATTAATGCATGTGCAGACTTCATTCAAAATATCCCAGGGATATATTTCAGAATATGTTATCCATTCTTCAGTGTGCAATTTTTCCACTGTTTCCGTTACCTTCTAAGAATTTTTCATTGTGCCAGGGATACCAACCATGAAAAACATTAATATGCTATGCTAATTTTCATAGCTATAGTTGTCCAAAAAATGACATAATCAATATCTGAACAGTTTCAGTATATCCATTTCTAACATATGATAGATTTTCTGCCCCCATTGCTGCATCGGATTGCAGGCAAAGCTGCTTTTCTCAACTATACTAGGGTAGCTGGGCTAGACATCACACCCCAAAACAACTCAGTTAGTGGGATTATGGTCAACTGACGTATTACAGAGAATGACAGTTTAAAAACTCTGCTCTCCTGTTCGGCATAGCCACACTGACAATCCAATGTGAAACTGCAAATGATCAAAGAAAGACATAGCCTGGTGCTGTGGAGGGCGATAGGAGGTCAGCTTTTTGACAGGTAAAGATTGACTACAGCAAATGCCAGGAAAATGACTCAGAGGAAGAGTGACTGAGACACTCTTCATAGAGCCAGACATCTGAGCAATAGTTTGGAACCTGTGGTCAATACCAGTGCTTTTCAATCAAAGTGAGTTGCTTGAGCTGATGTGGATATCACCAAGTCTTACAGTATAGCCATGGACTGTGTAAGGCCACAAAACAAATGAAAATTTCCCTCAATCCTGATTGGAGTGGGAAACTTGTAAGTAAGGCCAAACTGCAAGCAGGGTGCAAACAGGGTACACTCTTATCATAGAGTGTAGGAGGAAAAGCTATCATTAGAGGGTAATATATAGTCTAGTCTGCAATAACATTCTCTGCGATCATTCATCTCATAAATGAAATTTTATGTGTATATTTGATGATAGGTAGTATAAAATTTCACATTTCTATTTTCAGGGACATCTTTACAGAGTATCCATATTTGACCACATTTATGAATATTGACTGAATAAATATAAGTCATTTGGCCTTTGCAATTTCTACAATGGACTGTATCATATGGTATTTGATTTCATTTTGTGTGTGAGTATGTGTGTGTTGAATTGAGCTGAATGCAGAAAATTACACAATATATAATTTTTGCCTGAAAGTTGATCACAGACATGGATTTAATTTAAAAAAATAACTCTACTAAGGAACTTCCACAGTTTTGTGACTGCTATATTTTACTGTTGTAGAAAATATTTAATTTCAATGCAAGGAACTTCTACTCTGCCTTTGATCATTCAATTTCTAGATAAAAGAAACAGGACTTTTATTTTTATAATAAACCTGGTCAGCACTAGATCTGGGAAGATATCGACCATCTATGTTATTAGAATCTATTTTCCCATTAATAACCCCGATTTATGGTTGGCTATTTTCTATCGAGGCTACTCTTAACTCCAATTAAACAGTTCTCATTGTATGTATAAAGATTCTAACCCCCATGGAGTTTTCTCCTCTCTCTACCTTCCTCTCTCACCCATTGAGATAAGATAGATGGTAAAGTACCTTATCTAAATTATAAAATACTAGCAGTCTTGACTTATAAATATAATTCATACAAATATTTTTCATAATTGTTTCAAGAATGTTATCCATTCTTCAGTGTGCAATTTTTCCACTGTTTCCGTTACCTTCTAAGATTTTTTTTTTCATTGTGCCAGGGATACCAACCATGAAAAACATTAATATGCTATGCTAATTTTCATAGCTATATGAAGTTTCATAGCTATATATAGTAGTTCCTAAAATATGTTCTTTATTACTCTAAGAGGATAAAGGACCTTTTTAATTGGAAAAATGGGGAAAATGTAGTGGCTTGGTCTGATGTTGCTTATATTCTAATGCTAATTACTGATTCTACAAGATGTGATTGTCCCTGGTAAGCAGATCTTCATCTACTCAAGTGATGTCATGTGAATCTTCTCTGCAATTGAACTGGTCAATAAATTGCTAGAGCCTTTGATCGTGTAGTGGGGGAAGAAAATGGGACTGGAGGTTTGATTGGAGTTGTAGGTAGAAGGTAAGGAATGGAGGAGGAAGAAGGAGAAGGAAGACTCTTCTATGGACCTTAACCATGTGGCCAAGAGAAACAGCTAGTAATGGGAATTCATAGCTGGGGCATAAGTCAGTAGAGCCCTAGATCTGCCAAACCTAGATATGGCTTATAAGTAAAATATCTGAATTGTGTGTATTTTACACAGGCTTATGAGGATTACAAATCCTAACTGCATTATACACTGTCAATTAGACATGCAGTAGAAGGAAATGTAAAGTAGATTGATTACCTGTCACTGTGAGTGTGGTTT
>LR749527.1:0-164501 GCA_902729485.2 Mus minutoides
GGGGGGGGGGTTGGGAATCATGAAAGGGAATAACATTTGCAATGTAAATAAATAAAATATCCAAATTTAAAAAGAGAATTGTATCATACAGTTTCACTCAGCAGAGCACTGCAGCAATATATAGACCTTTGCATCTATGTCTGTTGGATTTTGTTATGTAGCTCTGCCTGTCCTAGAACCCACTATGGGACTCACAGAGATTCCCTCTGCCTTCTGAGCATAGGGATTAAAGGCATAAACCACCACACCCGGCTTATCAGAACCCTTCAAGGTGCACTTCCTATTAACACATTATATCCTCACTTAGCCGCAAAACTACTTCTCTGACATAAAAAAAATAGTTCCATAATATTATCTAATATAAAGAGCATATTCAAACCCATGTGGGCCCACAATGTCTTTTAGATTGTCTTCTTGGAATGATGATTGAACTTTCACAGCAAGTTATGTCCCTTTAGTCCCAGAGTAAGTCTCTGCCCATTTTTTCTTTTTTAGTTTTGACCATTTTGAAGAGGTACAGCCAAGCTGCCTCACACAGTATCTTCTAGGTATTTCCTGATAACCAAATCCAAATCCATCTTTTGGGATATTCATAGGCGATGTGATGTCCTTTTTTTTTTTTTTTTTGTAACACCAGACCATCAGTCACATTGTTGGGTTGCCCAAATACAGCCACCTCTATGATGTCTCGAGAAAGCCAGACTATCATAACTGTCCAAGTGAGAAGCCTATTTCTGCTTTGTAGTTTGCAGTTGACTGGGGAATGATTCTTTGACACTTTGGAGTAGCCTCGTCTGTTTCTAAACTTCATCTCCCCAGTGATTTTAGCTTCTTTTGATATGCCTTGCCAAGATATATTAAGGTGGCAAAAATGGTTGTATAATTCTATACTTCTTCCCCAATTACTAGTTACTTTTCTTCTTAAAAAGGTGTTTCCTGGAGCCTGGGGATCATTTGGAAGGAGATTGCTATGCAAATGTGAGGAGTTGAATTCAAACCCCCAGTACCCACAGATAAAACTGTGCGTGATAGTGCGTTGTGTAAATCAAGAGCAGGGAGAGACAATTGGCCCCTAGAGTTTGCTGGAGAGCCAGCTTAGGTGATAAGTGATTCTAGGGACTGGGAGAAACCTTGACTCTAAGAATAGTGGAGGGAGATTGAGCTCTGACACTGAATTCTGGCCTCCAAACACACATGTCCCCCAAACTCAAGTGTGTCCATAAACACACTCAAACAGACACACAGAGACAAAGGCAGACACACATACACATAGACAAAGATAGACAGACAGACAGACAGACAGACACAGTGCTCCCTTGGGGCTGAGGAGATTGCTTAGTAAAGTGCTTGTTGAATAAGCATGAGGACCTGAGTTTAGAGCCACAGGACTCCATAAAAAGCCAAGCATGGGGGGGGGTGCTAGAGACCTGGAGATACGGAGGAGCCTTGGGAAGTTCTGCCATCAGTCTAGCTAATCTTTGAACTCCAGGTTCAGTGAAAGACGCAAAAGATTTTAAGTCAGAGAAACAATTGAGGAAGACATCTGCTCACCTCTGCCTCCACATGTGTGAGCACACATGTGCATGCCCCCACACATGTGCACGCGCACGCACAATCCCCTCCCACCCCCCCACTCCCCTGGGTCTAGGTGCTTACTTAGAATGTGGTCTTTATGTTTCATGCAGTCCTATCGAAATTTTGATGCTTCAATTTTTGTGTCTAAAACGGTAAGTGAGGCCAGCAGATGACTCAGGGGGTGAAGGTGGCAGGCTGAGGAGCTGAATTCATTCCGACACCCACATGGTGCGAGCAGAGAACCAGCTTCCCAAAGCTGTCCTCTGACCACCTCACGTGTGCTATGGCATGCTCCCAGCCATAAACATAAGAAAATTAAATTGAAAATGGTGAGTGCTTTTACTGCCTTTTTAGTACTCCTTAGCTTTCTAGGACAATAAAACGTTAGAGTCCATCTTGGGCCTTGAATAAGAAGAGGAAGGTCTGACTGCTCCTAGGTATGGTGGAGAAGGCTTAGATATGAGGGAGAATGCAGAAAGGGGCAGAGACAGAGACATCTGGGGGAGTTCAGAGAGAACATGGCCAGACTGAGCTGGGCCATGTAAGGGGGTATGAGTGGGAGCAAGAAAGGAGCTGCCCACCAAGAGACTGAATTATGTAGGGGCCAGAGACACTAGGGGAATGGAAAGCCCAGCACAGTTCCTGGGTCAGGGGTAGGGGTGTGCTAGGTACTGGAGGATCCTGTAACAGGTAGGGACTACGGGATGCTGGGAGTACACTTTGATATGTTTCAGCCATTTGTTCCAGGTTTGAGACCGAACAGACCTTGCCTGTTTTTGATATTTCCCAACAAACGTTAAGTTAATCCTTTTTGTCTGAGACTGCTTTGTACATTTTTTTTTTTGAGACAGGGTTTCATGTAGCCTGGCTGGCCACAAACCTCCCAAGTGCTGTAATCACAGGCCTCCCCCATGACACCTGGCTTGAGAAGGCTATTAGAAAATGAGGATCAAAAGTTCAAAACCAGCCTTGGCAATGGAGCAAGACTGCTTCAAAAGAGCAAAGAATAAAATAGAAAAGAAAAGGGGTGGTGTGTGTGTGTGTGTGTGTGTGTGTGTGTGTGTGTGTGTGTGTTGGGGGGGGGCATCAGATGTAATCCATGGCTGCTCAGTGACATTGTTTATAATTCCTTTCTTTGGAATAAATTATAAATGTATATCTTTAAAAAATCATGAACTCATAGCAATAGTTCTAATTAAAAATCAACACTATAGACTTTCTTTTATATTTCTATCTGCCTATTTAAAATCGTCACTCTTTAATTATATTACTATGTTGATTCATCTGTCTCATTCTGCAATAAACATGAAATATTTCCCAGATTATGATACAAATCTGACTCAGAATAAATCTTCAAGATACAACTTATGGATTCTGCGTGGTTCTCTATCTTTGGGATCTATTGCTCCATGGATGAATGTCATAATTCTTTCATTGGCTGTGCCGAAGGCTTCCAAGCTTTCCCTAAGAGAAGCAGCACTGTGCAGAGCGTTTACGTAGCTCTTTAGTTAAACCCTTAAGCTTCTGAAAGTGGGAATTTATCTCACTAGATTAAAAGCAGCACAAAGATTTAAAATCTTTTTGTTCCTAAATCATCCTCAAGAAACACTGCTGCAGATGTCCATGAGAACGGCCCTTACTGTGTAACTTTTATAAATACCATCTTAAAAACAAAACAACAGAAACAAACCATTTTCATTTGGGGATAACTTTTTAATTTTAATCTGGAACTTTTATGTAATTTACTATTATCACACAGGTCCATTTATCTAATTTATTTCAAATATATACTTGACCCATTTCTGTTTTAGTTTTGATTTTACATTTTATTTATTTTGTGTGCACACGGGGTGGGGCCATTGTCTACGTGTTTCTTTCTTTTCTTTTTCTTTTTTGATTTTGGTTTTGTTTTTTTTTTTTTTGAGACAGGGTTTCTCCCTGTAGCCCCAACTATCCTGGAACTCACTCTGTAGATCAGGTTAGCCTCAAACTCAGAGATCCATCTGCCTTTAGCCTCCCAAGTGCTGGGATTAAAGATGTGTGCCACCACTGCAGATCATCCACCTATTTCTAAATAAGACCTGAGACTACTAAAAAGAGGGAATTCAGAAAAGACATTTATTTATTGGTTGGGGTAGCACACATTTGTAATCCCAGTACTCGGAAAGTAGAGGCAGGAGGATTGAGGTTACATAATAAGACCGTATTTTTAAAACTTCAAAACTCCAAAAATAGATTCAAAAGGTGGACTGAGCAAAGTGCTCTCTGATGATGTAGAGGGGTGGTCTCTGGGGCGTGGCTGGCCGGGAAGGGGTGGTTCCCGGGGCGGGGCTGGCCAGGTGGTCTCTGAGGTGGGGCTGACTGGGAGACCAGGGGAATGTCTTTGGTTGTAGAGGGCTGGGTGACACAGATCTACAAATTTGTCAGAACTCACTCATCAAATCTTACTCTAAATTGTATAATTCAATGTTAATAGCTTTTAATTCCTACAAAATTTAAAACCACAAAATCCCTTCGTAAACTAAAGCAGTCAGCTCTAGCGACACGGTCACGTGTTTAGGTGTGCAGCTCTCTGACAATCAGAGCTAGTAAGAGCACAGAGACACGCAGGATGGTCCAGGGGTGTAGGAGGCAGTGGATCAGCCTTCCTAAAGCTGCACCCCTCCAACACAATTCCTTCAGTTCATATTGTGGGAACTCCCAACCATAAAGTTATTTTCATTGCTACTTCATAACTGTACCCTTGCTACTGTATCTGTGTTTCCCTATGGTCTAGTTGACTCCTGTGAAAGGGCAGTTTGATTCCCAAAAGGCTCTCAACCACAGGTTGAGAACCGATGAACTAGGTGTCTTACTTCCCTTTCCAGTTGCTGTGATAAAACACCCTGCCAAAAGCTACTTAAGGGAGAAAGAGCTTATTTGACAAACCTACTGCTGGAGGCAAGAAGAGGGTGTCGTATCCCATGAAATTTGATTTACAGATGGTTGTGAGCCTTCTTAAAGAGTAGAAATAGATTGTGTGATCAAACCATAATTAAAGGGCCGAGGGCAGTATTCTCAACCTGTGGGTAAAAACCCCAAAGGGGTTGCATATCATATTTACAATTCATAACACTAGCAAGGTTACAGTTATGAAGTTGCAATAAAATAATTTTATGGAACTTGAGGAACTGTATTTTTTTTCTCTTTATTAGATATTTTCTTCATTTACATTTCAAGTGTTATCCAGAAATTTCCCCATACCCTCCCCCATCCCCGCCCTGCTCCTCTACCCACCCCCTCCCACATAATGGCCCTGGCGTTCCCCTGTACTGGGGCATATAAAGTCTGTATGACCAAGGGGCCTCTCTTCCCAATGATGGCCAACTAGGCCATCTTCTTCCATATATGCAGCTAGAGACATGAGCACAGGAGGAACTAGTTAGTTCATGTTATTCTTCCATCTATAGGGATGAAGACCCCTTCAGCTCCTTGGGTACTTTCTCTAGCTCCTTCCTTGGGAGTCCTGTGTTCCAACTAATAGCTGACTGTGAGCATCCACTTCCGTGTTTGCCAGGCACTGGTATAGCCTCCCACGAGACAGCTATATCAGGGCCCTTTCAGCATTATCTTGCTGGCATATGCAATAGTGTTTATTTTTGGTGGCTAATTATGGGAAGGATCCCTGGCAGCCGCAGTCACTGGTTGGTCCATCCTTTTGATTCAGCTTCACACATGATCTCTGTAATTCCTTCAATGTGTGCTTTGTTCTTAATTCTAGGAAGGGGCGAAGAGACCACATTTTGAACTTCATTCTTCTTGAGTTTCATGTGTTTAGTAAATTGTATCTTGGGTAGTCTAGGCTTCTNTGGTTGAACAAGCTTGCAGTCCCACCAACAGTGGAGGAGTGTTCCCCTTTCTCCACATCCACGCCAGCATCTGCTGTCACCTGATTTTTGATCTTAGCCATTCTTACTGGTGTGAGGTGGAATCTCAGGGTTGTTTTGATTTGCATTTCCCTGATGATTAAGGATGTTGAACATTTTTTCAGGTGCTTCTCAGCCATTCAGTATTCGGAACTGTATTAAAGGATCACAGCCCTAGAACCAATGGCCTAGGGGGATGGTTTGAGAACCAATGGCCCAGGGGGATGGTTTGAGTGTTTACCTTGCAAATTTAAGGAACCTGAGTTCTGTCCCCAGAACCTATGCAAAGTTGCTGGATGTGGTGTGCGTTTGTAATCTCAATTATGGGGGTTGTGAGACAGGAGGATCCCTTGGTGTTCAGGCCAGCCAGGCTAGGCTAACTGGTGAGCTCCAGGCCAAAGAGAAACCAGACTCAAAGGACGGGGTGACACCCAAGGTTGTCCTTTGGCCTCCATGTGCATGTGTGTTCAAAGTCATTATTAACTAAGTTATAAAATTTCAGGGGTCACAAATGGGAAGAGGGGACATGTGGCAGACATGAGAAGAGGGGAGAAGGGTTCTCCTGTAGTCAGGGGAGAAGCAGTCAGAGTTTAGCTGAGGGGCTGGTGGACTGTGTGACAAGACAGAGAAACCTCAAAGGCTGAGGCCAGTGTGGACCAGGGCCAGAGCGGCAGATACCCTTGGGTTCCACAGGACATGTTAGTTTCAAACAAAGTTTGGTTCCTATTTTAGAAGCCACAGAAGCAGCTTCAGCAGGCACAGAGATGGGATTCGCTTGTCAACAGCACTCTACCATATTAAGAGATGGAAAATGGGATTTGGAGGCAGGTAAGAGAGGAGGAGGATTGGTTGGGAGGCCACTGAAGGAGCTCTGTGGTGATACCAGCTATGCAGATGGATCAAAATTATATCCGTCCCAGTGCAACAGCATAGGCCTGTAATCCCAGCACTAAGGAGACTGAGGCACGAGAAGGAGGAGTTTGAGGATAGCTTGGGCTACAGAAACCAAACCACTACCAATAACAACAAAATTATACCAGGGAAGTAAGATGTGTAGGACTGACCCTGAACTCAACATGGGGGGAGGGCGGCAGGGGGAGACTGTCAGATTTTAATGATACACACTGAAGGAAGATAAAGGGCCAAGCTGGGGCTTTAGGGGGGACCTATGATCAGCTTGAGGTGTCTTTTTCAGATACTCAAGTAGAGGGAGTGAGACTGCAGTAGAGTTTAAATCTAGGAATCAAAAGTAGGGTTTGAGCTGGAAGTGTAGATGTGGGAGTCTCTGGTAGTTAACCCCTCAACTTTGGCAGTTACAATGTTAAAGATAACTTTAAGAAAGCACACAGAAAGAACGAAGCTTGGTGAGGCATGAGCTTGGGTGGTGACAAGTGACATCTTTACAGTCATACTCTACCCATCTCCACCTGCAAGCTAAGCTGCAGGCACCCAGCCACTGTAGTATGAGCAGGACCTGAGATTTTTGTCACCCGTGAAAGTCACAGATATTTTCACATCTCAGTAAATTTGTTGCGGATGTCTCAAAATACCCTCTTCGCCCATCGCTTGTTAACTAACGTGTTAATAAGGAAGCACATACATTACCGAATCACAATTTTCTAAAAATATTTTGATGACTATTTCCATAAAAGTGGTTTCCTTTGAAAGCCTGTGTCTTATTTTATGCCTGAAAACAATTCTAAGGTAATGAATCTACAGAGTTCACCGTGAGGCTCAGGAGGCTTGTGGCTCAAAGGCTAAGAACCACCCGCCCCCAACCCCAGGTAGAGAGTAAGATTAGAGCCACACCCTGGGGAACCCCAGGATTCAGGAGCCGGGTGGAGGAGGATGAGAAGAGGAGAGAAAGATAATGTGCCTGCAGAGATGGGGAGGAAGCCAGGGGAAGAGTGGCTCTATAGCCATCCCCCGGGGGTGTGTGTGTGGGGGTAGTACTGTGTGTGTGTGTGTGTGTGTGTGTGGCAGTGTGGCCAGCACCATGCAAAGCTGCTCCGCGGGGGAGATGTGGAAGTCACTTGACAAAGAGCATTTCTGGAGAACGACATGTGTGTGGAAACCAGATTGGAGTGGGCTGAGGAGAGAGGAGGAGGTGGGGAAATGGAGTCAGGTAGTGTAAATAATTCTTTGGGGAACTTGGGTGTGAAGGAGAAGTTAGTGGAGGGGAGGGGGGGGGAGGAAGGCTGTTCTGTCTCTTTTTAGATCATGACTACATGGTGATGGGAAAGCCCTCTGCAGGGTTGGCTGACGCAAGCAGCAGGAAAGGGCTGGACAGGAGTGTGGGGGGGATCCTAAGCATGGAGGGAGAGTTGGAAATGGGTGGAAATAAGAAGTGAGGAGGAAGAGGATCTGGATTGGAAACCTGGGAGAGAGGTTTTAGGAAAAGGAGCTGAGTAGCCTTGAGAACCGCCTGGAGGTTGCTGGTCCTAAGCCCATGCAAAGTGGCTGACATTTTCTTTAGCAGTAATGAATGAGATCCTTTGGGGTGACAATAGGATGTGCCTGTGCACGCTTGCGTGTGTGTGTGTGTGT
Source organism: Mus minutoides (assembly GCA_902729485.2). Lineage (NCBI taxonomy): Eukaryota > Metazoa > Chordata > Mammalia > Rodentia > Muridae > Mus > Mus minutoides. Next base: position 8,028 of record LR749527.1, read on the forward strand.
GTGTGTGTGTGTGTGTGTGTGTAAAGGAAGAGGACACTTGAGATGCTTTGGGAACTGTGAGGCCAGGGTGTGGCTTGGTTATCTAAATGGATGCTGAAGTCATTAGGTAATGTGTCTGGAGATCAGGAAGGGGACGGCAGAGAACCAACTGCCTGCCAGAGCCTCACTGAATAAGGAAGAATAATCAGGAGACTGGCAGAAATGGCAAGAGGAGAAGAAAATGGAATCCAACTGCCCAAGCCAATGAAATGCAGGAGCTGTGCTCTGGGAGCAGCAGCGGAGAGCCCTCCTCTTTCCCAGTCCTGAGGGCAGGTGTTAAAGTCATACAAACAGCATCCCTTGCAGGTGCAGTGTTGGGAAAGAGGTCATTTTCCTAACACCACGATGGAGAAGAAACTCCTTGGGGAAAGACTCATGTACATTTCCTGTAACCTGACAGCTAGACTGCTCACCACTTCTGCTTCCAATTCCCATGGCAGGTTCTGAGTTAAAATCTAAAATTATCATTCTCTGTGAAGCTTTCCCTTGCTTTTGTTCCATCCATCCATCCATCCATCCATCCATCCATCCATCCTTCCATCCATTCCACCTATCCATCTTTCCACCCATCCATCCACCCATCCATCTTTCCATCCATCCATCCATCCATCCATCCATCCATCCATCCATCCATCCAATCATTTATGGTTCCACTATGTAACTTAGGTTGACCCACTGGGCGCAGGGCTTACAGGTGTATGCCACCATAGCCAGCTACCCTAGATTTTATGTCAGATTGGACAGGTACTATGTTGAGCTACAGCTTTTTGTGGTGTCTTAGTTTAATCACACTGGGCGACTTGAGGGAGGGACATGGTTTATTCATTACTCTGCACTCCTAGCACCTAACACATTGTGCTTTACAGAAATGATTTATAATTTCTGCATTTTAGTTTATTATTTTAAAATTTAAATTTGTTTTATTTTTAATTGACAAATAATTATATTTTAATTTTTAAATGAATGAAGCATTATGAAAACAAAATAAAAGGCTATTTTAGGATGAAATGCTGTGTGTTATAAAATCTACTTAATGTGGCCACCCATCTGAATACTCATCTCTTGCGACTGAAAAAATTTAAGATTTCGATATCTGAATTTTAATTGGTTTCTAACAAGTTTTTGTTGTTGTTTCAGGAATTAATTGGAACCATTTTTAAAAAGCAGATAATTTTAATAAAATGAAGTACAGTGAGATACATAGTATTAAAAACAGGGGGAAGGAAAGACGTTTTATCATAACGTTCTCTGCAGTTTCTGAGCTGCAAAGTCCAATTAACTCAGGGAACTGTTTAGGTCAGAGGCCGCCAGTTCATGGTACCAACAATTTCTCTCAGCTGGGATCACTATTGGTGTGGGTGTCAAGCCGGCTGCACAGCAGGATCAGCCTTACAGAAGAGCGAGGCTGACTTGCTTATCTTCTGAGAGGCGCAGGACAGCTCTGCAGAGGCATCCCAACCCAAACTGACAGCTGCCCCATTTTAATGTCAGGCCCTATTTTTAATCACCTGGTGGGACTTCGACAAAATGCACAAGTGAAGGATGAACGGCACCCTGCCAGCTCTTCCAACCATACAGTTACTCCTTCTTCACTTCCACGTGCTGCCTGCCGCAGAGGACCTCCAGCCCCCAGGTTTGCATGCAGAAGGGGAGAGTCTAACCTAGGCACAGAAGGCCCATCCGATTCTGCTTGGTCAGTTTCCTGAAAGGACCAGCTAACACTCAGGTCCCTGTGACTCCTGAGGAGCCCTTTGAGGGCTGTTCTGGGGTTTCTCCGCCTTCCAAGCTCCACCCCCTGCTGGTTTTGTGTCTGTGTGCTGACCTGCCTGTGGCAAAGGGGAGTTACAAAGTGCTGTGACTGAGCCTTTGCAGGTGTACACCAGGAAAAGAACTGAATCCTGGCACAGCCTTGTTTCTGTCACTAATTTCAATCCAGTCCACTGGGCACTCTCCTGTCCAAGTGAACTGAGGGTCCACATTCTGGCTGCTGTAGCAGCATGGCTCTGACATTAGGGTTCGGTTATTCCTAACATATTAGCTGTTAAATGAACCCTAGGCTCCTACTGCACGATGGACACCAGAAATGAAATCATTAACTGTCTCCTGTTTCTCTGTCTAAGGGAAAGAGGCCTTATCCCAAGGTGACCCTGAGCCCAGAGGGTGCTCTGAGAACATACAAGAGGAAGAGCTGTCCCTTGACCTCCAGGAGACGGGGGAATTCTCCCCAGAACTGGTGCCCTAGACAATCCATGCAGCGACGACTGTATGGGTCAGGCCAGTAAGCATCTAGGTGTTTGAACATGATCCCAGGGACAGTAGGGAAAGTACTGAGGGGCTTTAAACAAATGGCTGTCATTCAATTTGCTTCTAGAAGCGTCTCTCTTATGGTAGCCTTTTAGACTGACTGGGAAGGGTAAAGAAAAGCAAGCTGGCTAGAGAATCCATTCCTACAACAACCCAGACAGAAAGAATCTATGGCCCAGCAAGGGAAAATGTGTGGGCAGATACTAGAGAGGAGATAAGACAAGTAGGATTTGGTATCCTGTGAGGAGGAAGGGCTAGGAGAGGGGTGGGCGGGGTCTAAGACAACTTCCAGAATTCTGGCTGGAGTAGAGATAAAAATACAGGAAGAGGAACCAGCTTGAGGGGAGATGACGCATCCAGCCACGTGAGACTGAGGGGCTTTCGGGCACGCTGATGAACAAGTCCACAGCTTACCAAGATGGTAAACAGGCTCACAGGGAATTCCCTCAGATCCAGGCTTGTTAGACTGTGGGATGCACATTCCCTCCTGGTGGCGCACTTGCTGGCTAGCAGGGACGGGGTATCTACTGCAGAGGTTGTGTGCAGAGCTACTGGTTGTCCAGGTACACAGCCAGGGTGCAGGATCTGTGCTAGAGTTAAGAGGGCAGCTGAGATGAACACCACCACCCCAGGTGTCAGAGATGACTCAGCTTCCCAGGGTGGGGCCCAAGTGTGCACACCTGTGTGTGTGTGTGTGTGTGTGTGTGTGTGTGTGTGTGTGTGTGTGGCCTGCCTCATCATCAGCACACAGGCCTGGGGCCAGGAGAAAGAAAGGCCTGGCCCTCAAGGAGCCCCACAATGGATAAGCAGAACTCAGAGAAAATTAAGAGTGTGACTCATGGAACACAGATGTCATAGTCTAAGCTGTGGCTGCTTTCACGACTGCGCTGAGGGTGACAACAGGCTGACATTGACAGATTAATGAGAGAACAACCACCTGAGAGCCCTTTGAAAGAGGAGAAGTGAATGTTCCACAGGAAGGTTAGGACAAATACACACACAGGTGAGGGAAGGAGCCAAGCACAGCACCTCACACACACACACACACACACACACACACACACACTCTCACGCTGTGCACACGCACACACAGAGCCAGACAGTCCCAGCCTCCCCTAGACTATCAGCTGTGACGTCTGCAGATTCAGTTTCTGGGAAACAGAATTCTTTTCTGGTCCATGGAGTCTTGTTTTGGACTTGAACATCACCTGGAACAGTTGTGTTTCCCATCTGATTCTCAGTCACAATGGGAATGCTATTCATCTTCATGGTCCAACTGTGTCTGTCATTCGCTAAGTGGCTGCTGAGCAAGTGGAAGTAAAATTGGGAAAAAATGTTTTTTCTTAATTTTAATTATGTGAATTTTTTTTTTTTTTTTTTTTTTTTTTTTAGTTAAAGCCTGAAGAGATGACCCACAACCATCTATAACCCAAGTTCCAAGAATCTGATGCTGTCTTCTGGATCCCTGTGGCATCAGGTACACATGTAGTTTACATACAAGTGTGGAGGTGCTCACACACACATATAAAATGAAAAGTAAAATTTGTATTATTGTGAGTGCAAGGGTGGGCATGCTATCCCCAAGATGTGGAAGCCAGGTGACTCTGGAGTCTTTTCTCCTTTCACATCTCTGTGTGGAGGTGACAGGGCTAGAAATTCTAGCTGCCTGGCTTGCACAGGCAGTGCCTTTACCCGCTGAACTATCTTTCTGGCCCACTTTTTATCTTGTTTATTTATTTATTTTTTTGAGTCAGTGTTTCAGATAGCCTAGGCAAGGCTTGAACTCACTATGTAAAGAATGACCTCAAGCAAGAGAATGTTCCTGATTCTCTCGCTTCTGTCTCCTAAGAGCTGAGATTACAAGTTTGCACTATGACTACTGCTAGAATGTTCAACATAGTTTTAGATCTTTGCTATCCCTACTTAGAGTTTGTGTGTGTGTCTGTGTGTATAGACCAGAGGACCACATTAGGTATCATCTTCAATTGTTTTCCATCTTATTTATTTTAATATAGTGTCCCACTGTGTAGCCTTGCTGTCCTGGAACTTGGTCTGTAGATTAGGCTGACCTCGAACTCACGGAGATCATCCCCCTGCCTCTCCTTCCTAACTGCTGGGATTAAAGGCATGCACCACCATGCCAAGGGCCTATCACCAGATATGTGGAGCCAGGGTCTCTCAGTCTGCAGATCACCAGTTAGCTAGACTGGCTGGGTAGGGAGCAGTGGAGAGCCACCCTCCTTCGCAGACCTGTGCCATCATGCCCAGCTTTTACTTGGGTGCTTGGGGTCCCAGCTCTGATCTGAACGGTTGCCCAGTTGGCACTGAGCCAACCTCATCACAGTTGGTTTTTTTTTTTTTTTAAAGACACTGCAGGTTACTTGAAGAGACTTTGTTTTCTAATCTCCTGAGTCTGCATAGATTCTCATGGACAAAACAATTACGGTGTTTATGTTGGGTAACAGCTTTTCTTTCTGAAGCTTATTTTGCTTGCTGGGAGGTTTGGGTGACCTCACTGAAGTAAACATTACAGTAAGCAGGCCTGGGCCATGACCAGCTGCTTCTTGGTATCAGGTAAACTGCCTACACCATTTTCCAGTATAATTCTGGGTCTTTGTGACCTGCAATCTAAATATTTCCTTGCTCTGTTGCTGGGTGTGGAAGGATGATAACCTCATTCCTGCCAGCAAAGTAAAGGATGCACGTGCAAAAGCTGAGCTGAATCTCATCTTTTTTCTTTCTTCATTTATTTTTATTTGTGTATGTGTTCATTGTGTGTGTGTGCATATGTGCACATTCCTGTGTTTGTGTGTGTGTGTGTGTGTGTGTGTGTGTGTGTGCCATGAATGTACAGGTGCCTACAGATCTGGGAGTTGGAGATCAGAGGTTGTTAGCCACCTGATGAGGGTACTTACTGAGAACAGAACTCTGGTCCTCTGGCAGAGCACCTAACCACTGAGCCATCTCTCCAGCCGCCCCATCTTCCTTCTTAGTGAGGATACACGGAGACAGCTTGTGCCCAGTCCTTGAGCAAGGATATGGGATCCAGAAGATGAGGAAGGCTCACACGGAGTCTCCTCATACAGGCTTTCTGCTCCCCTCAGTATCCCCCAGCTTTGCCCCTCATCTCAAATCAGATCATGGCTATTCTCCATTAAGGTTAGAGAGAATAATATATTTTGGTACCCCTATCAGTCACAGCAGCTGTGATGGGCTAGTGGAGGTAAGGGCTATGTCTTCTATGGACACTGATTTATAATTATCCAACTTCTAGATGGAATTATCCTCTTTCTAGATGGATATGCAGAGCTACTGTCTATCTCCATCATAAATTCTAATTGCTTCAAACAGTTCACGATGTTGTCCTCTAACCCTCTAGAAAAGTTTATGAGAAGTGATGTCATGTTGGCTTTTAGAAATGCATGAGGCAGAGGTGAAGGAAAATGTTCTAGAACCCACAGAACCTGTTTCTTCACTGATGCCTGTTGGGGCATCATTTGTGGTTGAACTGGCTAACAAGGAAGTTTATGTACATGATTTAATGTAAGCTTATCTCTCAGAAAGTTCCTTTACTCTCACGATGATCCTGCAAGATAATCGTAATATAGTAAGTGCCCCTTGGGGGGCTGAGGCTCTTTGCTTAAACTTACACAGCGACACGACATCTTCTGCTGTGTTTTCTGCACTTGGAAGATACCTCACTAAAGAGCCTCTCAGTAACAGGCTTGACAGAGATTGCTTCACTTTGAACTTAAACACAACCTTTGCAGACCTAGAGAGCCTCAGGTTATGAAGAGGAGGTGTGTTCAGGAGCAGCCGCTGAAGATGATTGGCCCACCTTGAGGCAGGAGTCTGGAAATGACAGCTTATTTGATGGTAAACGCCTCCTTTGTTCCAACCTCATCAGAAGTTCGACAGTTGGAGTCTGGGTTAAGAAATGAGCCAGTGATGACAACCAAGATACGAGTGTCAAAATTTGGTCGTGGCGAGCTTCAAAGAATGATGGAACGTTGGAAAATTTTCCATGAATTCAACAAATGACTTTCCCACTAGCCACTCAAATCAGGGCATATACCTGCCTTCCCAAATCAGATGCAAAATGTTACCCAGCGTTCCAGGCTCTGCAATCTCTGGAAGGAAATGCCTGGGTGCACCTCCCCACCTCCTGGGAGGGGTTGTTTGGTTCGCAGGATCTCACTTGCCTGTATCTTTTTCCAGCCCTTTTCTGATTGACCAATGATGTTTTGCCTGGTGTGACATTCAATATGCTGGGCTCTGGAAATTGGATCTGTCTGGCCTGGTTCTCCTTTGAGAGATGCCAGCTTTCTTCTTTCTTATCTTAGAGTCCCTGAGAGAGTTGGTCCAGCACCCCCTGGCACTGTGCACCCTTCAAGAAGAGGCTTATTTAATAAGTCGTGCATTCCTTCGGGGGTTGGATACTGCAGGGCTGGCTGAGGCACTAACAACTGGACTGCTGCAGAAGTCTGAGGAATGGTTCAAACGAACCCTTGGTCCTCAGGTTGAAGGTTTTGGAGGTTTTTTTGCATTTGCTTTGAGTCTCGTAAGGGACCCCCCCTCTTTTTTTGTACCAGAGCAGAGCAGGATAGGCATGTAAGCACACATGTCATAAATCAATCAACCATCTCTCCCATGTTGCTCTTCCTCTTTCTTTTGTGTCCAGAGTCAAATGTTGTAGCATCCCCAGTGTCTCAAATGATGAGAGTGAGCAGAAGTGCAAGCCACCATGGAAAGTTCAGATTCTATCCGTGTTCTCAGTGAGAAGGTGGGACCTTGAAGATACTATACAAGCAAGATCAAGCCGTTGGGAATATTATTTGAAGAATTAAAGTTGATTTGCAAGTATAGCTTCATAGGCGTGGTAGCATTATGCAACAAGGAAATCCCTGTCCCTGTCATCTTCCTCCTCCTCCTCCTCCTTTTTTCCTGACAGAGTCTCACCATGTAGCCTTGGCTGGCCTGGAGTTTGCTGTGTATATAAAGCAGGCCTCTATTTCACATAGAGCCTCTTCTTTGCCTCCTGAGTGCTGGGATTAAAGGTGTGTAGCACCATGCCTGGCCTCCTGGCCTTGCCTTTTAATAGAAATGGTTAGTTTTATGTGATGTCTGCTGTTACTTCACGTTGGGTATAAGTAAATATAAAATTGAGCTAGAAAATCAGATCCAAGTAGTCTATGACAACAGAAGCCGCTTTACATAGTTACTTTTTTTGTTTGTTTGTTTTTGTTTTTGTTTTTCGAGACAGGGTTTCTCTGTGTAGCCCTGGCTGTCCTGGAACTCACTTTGTAGACCAGGCTGGCCTTGAACTCAGAAATCTGCCTGCCTCTGCCTCCCGAGTGCTGGGATTAAAGGCATGCACCATAGTTATTTTTAAAGGGACAGCCACACCCTTGTTCGGAAGTGGTCTGAGGGCTGGTGTGACTGTTGAAAGGGTGATTTTTTATAGCGGGAAGAGAGCTATAGGCATCTGACAGCAGCTTATTCGATGGTGCTGGCAGAGAGGAACATCAGCTGATGAGTCCGGAGTGGTCCAGAGGCGTGTGTACTGTCTGTTGTGAATCATGGCTGTGACCTGGTATGTGACCCTCTGTATGAAACGGCAGGACCCAGGTGTCCATTTGTTTGGGAATCCCAATCTAGGAATTGCTAAGTGCTGCTGTCTGCCTTAAAATTACATCACTTTTTTTTTAAAATCAGTCTTTGATTTTTTTTTAAATTCTAAGTGTAAAAGTGCCAGAATTTATCTTAGTGCTAAAAATATGTTTCTCTAACCAAATCAGCTTTAATTTTTGGATTAACCTCACTCCCTTGGTGTCAGCAGCAGGTTTTATATTTAGTCTTTGACCAGCAGGGAGAGACCCAAGCGAAGCATTCTGGCAGCTGCCAATGTGGTGAGATCGTCTCTTTCACCTTCAGACTCTAGGTGGGATAGTTTATCGCATGCTTTTATACTCCTTAATGGGGAGTATATATCTTTCCCAAAGAAACAGCTACATCCATAAACATCAATCACTGATGTTTTTAAGGTGTCCTTTGAACATTAAATAACTACTGTGTGAACATCATAGATTAAAGAAGGAATCAAGAGCTTGATTGATATTAGGTATCCAAGATCTGTCTCGGAGATCCATGCCTCTGATAGGAAAGAGACAGTCTCTCCTTGGGAGTCTGTTTCAGGCATAAAATATTAAATAAGAATTCATAAAGGGTATTTTACTCACCTTAAATCAATTCGCCTTGCTAACAGCCAAGGTTGGAGGCAGTTTGTGGTCTTTTAGCTCTTACACAGGATAAGTAAAATACTTAGACAGAGAAGACCGTAAACAGGAGACACTCGTCTGGGATGGAACGCCCTCGCCACTGCAAACCGCCTATGAAATTGTAGCTAAGGCTCCTTAGGACCACTTGAAGCAAGTTGTCATCTGTAACATGGCCAAGGGGTGTGTGTGTGTGTGTGTGTGTGTGTGTGTGTGTGTGTGTGTCCGTGGGTTAATAAAAAGCTCTGGTTAGTGTTTTGTCAGCTTGATCCAAGCTAGAGTCATCTGGCAAGGGGGAACCTCAATTGAGAAAATGTTTCCATTGATTGGTCTGCTGGGGACATATTTGTGATTAATGACTGATGTGAGAAGGTCAGACCATTGTGGGTGGTGCCACCCCTGGGTCCTGGTTGCTATAAAAAAGCTGAGTGAGCTCTAGAGAGAATAGGTCAGTAAGCAGCACCCTTCCAGGGTCTGCTTTGGTTCCTTCCCTGACTTCCCTTTATGATGAACAGTAAGATGAAGCAAACCCTTTCCTCCCCGAGTTGCTTTTGCTCATGGTGTTTATTATATCAATAGAAAGTAAACTAGGATGGGGTAGGGGTGCTGTTGGCTCAGGCTAGCCTCAAACTGCTGATTCTCCTGCCTCTTATGTGCTGTAATTATATGCACCACCATGCCGTTTATATGTCTTTTTAAAAAAATTTTTTAAATTTATTTTATGTATTTGAGTACACTGTAGCTGTCTTTAAACACACCAGAAGAGGGCATCAGATATCATTATAGATGGTTGTGAGCCACCATATGGTTGCTGGGAATTGAACTCGGAACCTCTGGAAGAGCAGTCAGTGCTCCTAACCACTGAGCCATCCCTCTAGCACCATACAGACGGCTGTGAGCCACCGTGTAGTTGCCCAGAATTGAACTCGGGACCTTTGGGAGAGCAGTCGGCGCTCTTAACCACTAAGTCATCTCTCCAGGACTTATATGTCTTAATATGTATATACTAAGCCAAATGTGGTGGCCTTTGCCTATAATTCTAGCATCTGTGAAGTAGAATCAGGATGATCAGGGGTTCAAGGACAGCCTTGGCTACATAAGAGGTTAGCCTGAGACACATAATACTCTGTCTCAGGAATATAAAGGAAACTATATGCTTACATCAGATAGGTAGGTAGATGGACATATATGTATCTCTGAAAATGAAATGAGGTCATGCATGAGAAGCGCTGAGTACAGTTTGCAATGGTATTAACACTAGCATTCTGTGAACACTGTAACATTGCTGTAATACTACATTGTTCTTAATTATTATCATATTACACAAAAATATCTAAACAATTGCCAGTTACTATATATGTAGTTTTCATTGCCTTTTGCTCTCTGCATGTAAATTAAAGCCAGAGTCAGTGAAGCAAAGGGTTAGATCAGAAGCTACAAACATGGTGCTGAATTTGAGAAGGCCCAGCGCCTTGGACTCTAAGATCAATGCATGTCTTAGACCAGGAATGTCAGGTCCTTCACCATCAGGGGACAAGAGCAGGCCCAGCAAGGGATGCCTTGGCTTGGGTGTGACAGGTGGCATCCAGGATGGGAGCATCTGGCTCATGTCTTCCTTGCCCTTGCCTTTCAGATTCTACAACGAACTTCTATTTTATTAGTTTTTGTGTCCACGTGTGTTTACGTGTGTATGAAATGATATTTATCTCCAGCTGTTTGAGCAATGGTAACCAGCTGTGCAGACATCTTGGGTTTTGTACCTTAAGCATCACACACCTTGGTTTATTTTTTTCTGGGGGTGGGGGAGGTTGAGACGGTGGTGCTCTCTCACTGGCTTGGGGTTTTCCCAATTCTGGCAGGCTATCTGGCCAGCGGGCTCCAGGAATCTTCCTGTTTCTATCTCCCCAGCTCTGGGACTCCAAACACACACTACCACAATTGACTTTTTGTTTGTTTTAAAATGGGTTTTGGAAATTGAACTCAGATTCTCAGGTTTGTGAAGCAAGCTCTTTACCAACTGATAGCTCCAATAGGTTCCTTTTGGAGTTGGTTTCTTTCTCTCTCTCTCTCTCTCTCTCTCTCTCTCTCTCTCTCTCTCTCTTTCTCTCTCTCTCTCTCTCTCACACACACACACACACACACACACACAGAAGCAAAAGACTTGAATTCTCCGTACCTGTTTGCATGACGACCCACTTGAGAACCGGGACCTGTCACTTGCTTCTCTCGCCCACAGCTGCTCCTGCTTCTTCTCGTTTGGCTCTTTCTTGTTCTCCTGTCGTTTCAAACAAGCCTAGGGAACACACGACACTGATGAGAAACAGCTTCTTTCTTCTGGGTCTGTGGTCTGTGAGTAGTTTGGGCAATTTCAGGCTTAAGGCCAATTTGAGAGGCATGAGGAAAATGACATTTCTCTCCAGCTGTTCATGAAATATCTGTCACCAGATCCAAAGACCAGGTGTCATTCCCTCCTCTCAAGTGCCCCAAATGCCAGACTCAAACCACCACTCACTGCTTTAGGAAATACAAACAATAAACACACCACGGGACATTTTATAAAGAGTAGGGTTTTTTTTCCTTTCTTTCAAAAAGATTTTATTTATGTCTGTGTGTACTCATTCATGTGTGTGTACGTGCACAGGTAAGTGCAGGTGTCCAGGGGAGGCCAGAGACACCATGAGTTCTTTTGGAGCTGGGGTTTCAGGTATTTATGAACTCATCCTACTGCTATAGGAAGCTGATTTCTGGGCCTCAGGATGGAGTAGCAAGTGCTGAGCCATCTCTCTAGCCCCTAAAACAGTTGCCTGTTTAAGGAAGGTTGTACCCCAGAAGTCATATCAACTTCTTCCAGTTCTACTCCCCTCTGTGGCACCCGTCATGCCATGTTTTGGGTTGATCTACGTCTAGGCTATTAGTTACAGAAGAAGACTTTTCTTGCATCTGCTATATGTGACCCTCCCTCTCTTTGTAGAATGTGATTCCCTTGGCTCAGCCTGCTGATCACTAAGATCTGACTGTGTGACATCATCTCTCTCTGGAACGGAGCAGTGGGCAGTAGCCTGTCCCTATCTGTAGTTTCAACAGTTACCTACAGTCATCTTTGGTCCACAAACATGAAATGGAAGATTCCAAGAATAAATAATTCATACGTTTTCAATCTTGTACCATTCTGAATAACGTGATAAAAATCTCCCTTCATCCCACTCTTTCCTACCCTGGACATGAATTGTCTCTTTGTCCAGCATATGCATACACTGCGTGCCGCACTCCGGCACTTCATAGCTGCAGCATTTGTCAGCTCTGCTGTGGCGGATCAAAACGCTGCTGCTGAGTAATCCTAAGGCTGTTTAATGATGAAGCCCAAGGGCAAGCGCAGTGGCACTGGCAACTAGGTAACAGTGTGTCGCTGGCAACGGTGTTACAATGTATCGCCAGAATTGTTCTTTCTTAAGACGAGACAACACTGCTAATCTTTTGCTGTGCTTAACCAGACAGGACAAGGGTTTCTTCTGCTTACAATTCCAGGTTGCAGTCCATGAGGGAGGGAAGATCAAGATAGGAACTCCAGCAGTTAGATCATATCCAGCCAGGAGCAGAGAGAATAAACACATGTATTCTAGCCTGCTTGCTGACCGCTTCCACTTGGGTAGCTTTCTTCGCTCTTACACAGGCCCACCCACTCATGAAATGAGGTATCCGGACTCAGTGTGGGTCTTCCCACCTCAATTAACCATCAAGACAACCCCCACAGACTGGCCCCCACATCTGATTTAGGAATTGCTCAATTGAGACTGTGACAAAGTGACATATAAAACCCTTTATGGTTCAAGATTCTACTGGGGTGGGGAGGTATCTATGTGGTCTTGGAAGGTATCTTCCCACCCTATGAATAAAGAGGGCACTGCTGTGTATTAACATAAAGCTACCACACACAGTTTGAATTGTATAGTTTTCCTAGTTCCTTGTAATTGGTTTTGTTTTGCAGCTTTCCCCCTGCTAGCCAGTAAGAATTTGGAGAGTAAGAACCGCCTCTCACCTCTTGAATTTTCTATCATCTTGAGTTGTATTGTTTTTTCTTTTGTCAATTTTAAAGTCGGTGTAGAAAATAATGGATTTCATCATGACATTTTCTTACATGTATGGCATTGTGTTTCGCTCATATTTACCTTACTCTTTTTGTCATCAAAATCTTAAGCAGTTTACTAAATTATGAAATATTTTAAAATTTTGAGAATTTTATACTTAGTATACAGTAGTCACATCATTTACACCTGATATCTCACTCCAATTCCTCCCAAATCCCTCCCATCCCTTCTCAAATTAATGAATGAATGACCTCTCTTTCTATTATATATATATATATATATATATATATATATATATATATATTTCTATGATGCATATATATACATACATATATGCATATATATATATATATATATATATATATATATATATACATACACATACATACATATATGCATATATATTACATTTAGTGCTGTTTGTGCTTCACTTGGGATTGGCTACCCTCTCCAGGAGTTAGTTCATCAGTGGAGAAAATGGATTCTGCTTTCCTTGGTGGCCACTGATGCCTGTAGCTCTTCATGTAGGGATGGGCCTTGTGATGCTCTCCCCAGTCCATGTTCCCATGACAACTGCTATGTTCACTGTGCAGGTCTTGTATGCATGTATTCTTAATCTAAATAATATTTGAGTCTGGCTTTGAATCACAGTTTTGCTTCAGAAAATATCAATCCCTAGATGCAACGTAATAAAAATAAAATAACCATCCCCCACCCTCCTGCAAATCACCATTTTTCTTAGTAAAATTAAAATAAAGTCTAGTGCTAAACACTTTCCCTCTGCATTAGGACTCAAGCAATCCAAGGACACTAAGGATTTCAACTGATATTGTAAACCCTGCCCTCCCTCCCAAATAACAAAACCATTTGGAGCTTTTCTTTTCTCTTTCTTTCTTTCTTTCTTTCTTTCTTTCTTTCTTTCTTCCTTCCTTCCTTCCTTCCTTCCTTCCTTTCTTTCTTTCCTTTCTTTCTTTCTTTCTTTCTTTCTTTCTTTTCTTCAAGACAGGGTTTCTCTGCGCAGCCCTGGCTGTCCTAGAACTCACTCTGTAGACCAGGCTGGCCTCAAACTCAGAAATCTGCCTGCCTCTGCCTCCCAAGTGCTGAGATTAAAGGTGTGCGCCACCACGCCCAGCTGGAGCATTTCTATGTGCATAGAGCCTGTGACCCTTTCTCTTCTGTGACCTACCAAGGGTCAAATTATTCAGGAAAGAAGTCTTGCCATTTCCCCACTTCCTGACTTGGTAAGAAAGGAAAGACTTCATTTGCATTTTCTCTCTGCTTCCATTATTTAAAAAAAAAAAAAAAAAGCATTTCCTTTTGAATACAGTAGGATTCACAAAGTTTCCTGCCCAGGGAAAGCCTGGGAGGTTATGGAGCAAGGTTAAGTAAGAATAGACGTGGACTGTAGTAAAACAGGTGCTGCCTGGAAACACCAGGAAAGAGTTAGTCACACCGCGCCTAGGGAATCAATTGTAGGGGAACTCGCTCCCCTCCCCCCAAACCCCTGCCAGCTGGTCACAGGTGAACTCCTGGATTCTAGAGAAAGGTGAGGTCTCACCCCATCAGGCTTGGATAGGGAGAACACCCCAAAGTGGTTGGTTTGGCTTTTATTGCTGTCCCTCAGTCCGTGTTTCATTTTGAGCAATTTTGTTACTAAGTCATTGCAAGGAGACTGGGAAGTTCTGCTGTGCGTTGCATAATGTAAGTAAGGAAACCCAGAGAGGGGGCTGGAGAGATGGTTCTGGGCTTAAGTGCACTTGCTTCTTGCAGAGGACTGGAATTAATTCCCAGCACTTACAAACACTGGGTGGCTCAGACTCTGAAGCATACCACATGTACATGCACACACATGCATGTGCGAGAGAGAGAGAGAGAGAGAGAGAGAGAGAGAGAGAGAGAGAGAGAGAAAGAGAGAGACCCAAGTAATACTAGACAGAAAGTACCTGTCAGAAAATAAGTTCAACAACAAAAAAATAAGCCAGGAAAACTTGAAGGAAGTTGGCTGAAGAGATTTACGAACTTCAAGTACAAAAGCTTTCAAAGAAACATTAAAATAGTTTTATTTATTTATTTATTTATTGGGGTGCAAACGTGATGTGCACATGGAGATCACAGGACAGCTCACACAAGCCAGTTCTCTCCTTCTAGTGTGTGAGTTAGGAGGGGGGGGGGGCTCAAACCCGGATTGCCACAGTTGGCAGCAGGAGACTTCCCAGCTAAGCCCATCCCTACTTGGGTTTTGAACCCAAGTCTCGTAGGCTGAGTGGTTTTACTTATTTAAGATCCTCTTCATGAACGCATATGACTTAAATATTTCTCTATCAGAAGGAGAGCATGAATAGATTGTTTTTCTGGTTCCCTGCGTCTCGTGGACTCGTGGAAGGCAAGCTAAACCTGGGCAGGGCAGGTGATGACTTTCAGCCTGAGATGGCCGAGCAATCTTTCTGTTTGAACCAAACGCAGATCCTGTCAAAGTTACCGCTCTGCTGTGAAGGAATGCAGCAACGGAACTGCCAGATGTCCAGTCCTAAGAGTCCAAACCCAGGCACTCCCTGCCCGGGATGTGCTGCCTTTCTGTTGGTTCATTTGTCTGGTCACTGATGGTGTTGGTTCTGTGGTTGGGAAGCTCAAGCGACCAGGTGGCCGGAGAAGGTGGAATCTCTGGGTGGGGAGGGAAAAAAACCCCATTGATAATTTACTGTACTCCTCGTGGACCTTTGGATTAGTCTCCTTGTGTGAAATGTCTGTGAGTCTCGAACATGTGGTCAGACCATCAGAGACCAGTCTTGAAGTTAAAGGCTTCAGGTGACTTCCGTGTCTTCTCTCTTCCCCTTTGGTGGTGTCTCCCCCGCACCCCCCAACCCCTCCACCCTCCCACACCTTGGCCCTCTAACAACAGCTTCCACTGTGGGAGCAAATCACAGAGTCTGCCTGTGGGGGATGGCGTGGGTTTTGTGACTCACTGTAACTCAATCCTGGTAAACACGCCCAACCCCAGCTCTGCCACTTCCTAGCAGAGACCTTGGGCCTGCAGGCTCTGTGGTAGATTGTGGTAGATTCACTTCCCTCAGAGAATCGTCCCTGTGCTGGGAGGTGGTTAAGAGAACAGGAGAATCTCTCAGGACCTTAGCTGTGACTAGTCTGTGGGGAGGGTTCAGTGTCATCGTTTACTTATTTCTAAACTCAGCCTTTGCCATAGCATGTGACTGAATCTTGGTCATTGAAGAAAAGAGTCTTCCTGTCTGGGCCTGAGCATACTCTTGCCCTGAAGGGTCTCTGAACCTTGGCTACTCAGCCAGCCAGCTGAGGGTCATCTGTGCATGGTCCATTCTGGAGTGCACAGAAAATCAGTTTATCTTTAACATCACAGCTTTTGACGTTTTTAAAGATAAAGATAAAAATATGACCTGTGGTCATCGGGGCTCCTGATGACCCATGAAGTCATGTGTCATAGAAGAAATTTCTAGTTCTTGTATGAAAACAGCTACCAGAAAAAATAGCCTAATTTTTTTAAAAAGCCTATTTTATTTACTTTTTTTTTTAGAGAGATAAGGTGTCGTGTAGTCCCTATGTAGCTACATATTTGCTATATAGCCCATAATGATCTTGACTAAACTTAGCTAACCCTCTGCCACTATTGCCTGAGAGCTGAGAGTCTAGAGGGGTTTGTGCAGTGATGGGGGACTGAACCCGGGGCTTCGTGCATCCTAGGTGTGCTGGCGGGCTTTTTTTTTCCTTCAACTTGACACAAGCTAGAGTCAGCCTTGTGTTAGGAGAGAGCCGCAAGTAAGGAGCTGCTCCCACCACCCTGGCTCGGGGACAGGGCTATGGGGCATTTTCCTGACTAACAGTTGCTGTAGGAGGGCCCAGCTCACTCTTGGTGTCGCCCTTCCTGTAAGGAGATCGTGCAGGCACTGCCTTCAGCTCTTGCACGTTGCGCTTATTAAGGTCTAACTTGGAGTTTGGGGCTTTAATAATTATTGGTGACATTATTAAAGTTCACTTAAAAAACAAAAGTTTGATTTTCCCCCCCAGATATTAGGATATTTGCCTTTATCACAGGACAAGATCTCTGGCAGATGAGTCCCGGCTCTAACCACAAAAATTCAAGTATCTTAAGCCCATAGTTTGAGGGTATTTTATATAATGCTTTAAATAATTTTGTGCAGGGAAACAAATTTTCCTCACGTGGCAGCATATGGGGTGCTCAGCTAGTTTCACAGTCTAGAGAATTTGAGATTTGGGGTTTTCGGATCAGAGCTTCTCAACCTGTCCCTCTCCCCTGCCACCCGCTGCCACCCGGTATGAAAGCCACCGCATGCCCTCCAACACGTTTCTATCTCGTGTTTCCTTGTTTTTGATCTGCACTTGAAAGAGTTGAGGTGGGTAAGTGACATGAAATGAAACCAATTTGAGCACATTTGAGAGATTGTAGAAAATTGTGCAGAAATGCCAAGTGTAATCTTTCTGTCTTGCTTTCCAGTGGGCATTAATGGCTAAGGCTAAATTCTGCCTCCCGTTATATAAATACATTTGAGGAAGAGGGAGGGGGAGAGGGAGAGGGACATACACACACACACACACACACACACACACACTCACTCACACACACACTCACTCACACACACACACTCTCTCTCTCTCTCTCTCACACACACACACAGAGGAGAAATGTGAACACCCTTGGAAGAGCAGAGCCAAATTCTAAGATAGAATATAATTATATACGGGTTACCAGATTCTGAAATAGCGTGTAATATAACAGATAGATGTTTGTCTCCTTTTTTTTCTTAAAAGAGCCCCACCCAGCCACTGAAAGGAGTAGAAGCAAAACAATTATGGGTGGGTTTAGCCTTTTCTTGTAGCTCGCCCACAGACCTGTAAAGACCCTGTTAATTTAGTGCATACCACCCTTTGGTGTATTTTAGGACAGAGTAGAAATAACCCAACCTTAGAAAGAACGAGGAGGTTCCTAAGGGCTTCAATTTGAGCCAGTTCATTAAAGACAAGACAGGCGTGGGGCGTGGAATGTGTGGCAAGTGTGTATGGTTTGGGAGGTGTGTGCAGTGATTAGGTCTTCCCCTGTTTGTATAAGCATTCTGCAGCAGGAAATCCCAGGTGTCCTGAGCAGATGGCTGCACTGAGAGAGAACGCTCGGATTCCCACAGGGTGCAATGGGCCAAACCCGCAGCAGGCACAGGCAACCTTCTGACAATGCAACATGCTGTCCTTGCAGAGTTCACACTCAACAACCATGCAGTCAAGTTACCAAAAAAAAAATCATTAAAATAACCTCCTAATGTTTAAATAAGTTTCTGGTTTTGTGTTGGCCTGCATACATGGCCACACGGGGCGAGTCAGACGTACCCCATTAGGATATGAGTATGATTCTAACACCACAGCTATCCTTAGTAAATGATCTAAATACACTTTGGCTGGATGACTAAGTTAGTGAACAGTTACTCAAGTCATAATGTTAATCCTTTTCTTTTTTAAGACAGAGTCTCTCAACCAGCCCAGGGAAACTTTGAACTCACGGTCCCCCTTTTTCTTCTTCTCAAATGCTGGAAGTTTACAAGTACACCTTCATGCCCAGCTGCCAGTGATTTTTGAAGTCACAGCTTTAAAGCCTTTCTGGAAAAAAGGCAAGGGACAGATTAAATATTATTTAAAAATCGCTGTGAGGCCAGGCATGGCAGTGTACACAGTAAGCCCCAGCACTCAGTGGGCAGAGGCAGGTGGAGCTCTGAGTTCTAGGCCAGCCTGGTCTACAGAGTGAGTTCCAGCCAGCCATGGTACACAGAGAAACCCTGTCGAAAAGAAAAGAAAAGAAAAGAAAAGAAAAGAAAAGAAAAGAAAAGAAAAGAAAAAGACATAAATGACAAGTTCAGTCCTGTCTCCAGCTGGAGGTGAGGAGCTGGGGTGAAGGAAGGGTCCCAAAACTGGGTGATGGTTATAGCTGCAAATCTACCATAAATCATTAGCACACTTAAAACAGATTGAATTTTATGCTATGTAAATTGCCACTCTGTGATTTCTTAAAAACAAACAAAATGAATCCCAATAGTAAGTGAGTCCAGAGATTCTAAGTTCTAAATTATAATCTAATTAAAACTATGATCTTAACTGTACTTGCAGAGAACGCAATTAAAGCAGGGGCAGGGGGTGGGCAGGGAGGTCAGAAGTGTGGGTGGGGTGAGGGTAGGGGCCAGGGCTGGGGTTAAGAAGTTGTTCTTGCTAAGGTTAGTCTTTCTTAGGTCTTTGGGTCTGGAGCCTGGCTTTGTGGAGAGTAGCCCAGGCTGATGCGCAGCTTAGATTAAGACAAAAGTCAGGCAGATGACAAACGGTTATGACTAGAGGAGACCAGCTAATACTAAAGGATAGTGTGATAGTCCTGCACAGAAATTATGGCATTTGGGGCAATGGTGGTGGCCACACGATAAAGGGCGCCACAAAGTCATGTGCTGCTAGGGTAAGCTTGGCAGAGTTTAGTAGCCAAAGCTTTGTGGGTGGGAGAGAGGAAGGAGTCAGGGAAGATAGTTGATGTGAAGAGAGCTAGGAGGGGGGTGCACATTTGATGTCCTGTGGACATGTTGGCTTAGCGATGCCCATGTGACACCTAGATGAAAATAACCAATAAGCAGGTATGCCCATGATCCGGGCACTCTGAGGCGACTCCTGGGTACAAGACATTTGTATAAAATCATAGTTAAAACCAGGAAGATCCAACAGGTGATGAGGACATTGTATGTCAGAAAAGGTGGGGTTGGGGAGCTAAGGATGGGACCCTGTGCATCAGCAATGAAGGGCAGGGAGAAGAGGAGAAAATGAAAAAGGGGAAACATGTAGGAGTCAGTGGGTCAGGACACCAGAGAGAAGAGGACGGGAGAAGTAGCCTTCAGTAACAAGACTGCGAAGGTGTCACTGAATTTGGCTCCTGACCTCAGCAGTGGTTAGGGAGAAGGAAGAGGAGACGTAAAAACAAACACACAAACCAAGGAGGAAGTGGAGACAGAAATGAGGCTGGCTAGCTGCAGGCTTCTGAGGCAGACAGGAAGCAGCCCGGATGTGATGCGGCTGCGGGAGGGAAACGCTTTGTTCCTTGATTCTTAAGGTGGAAGTGTCAGCATATTTATATTGAGCCACTAGGAGAGGTCGGGCTGAGGGTACTCAGTTGGTAGAGGGCTTGCTTTGCATGCAGGAGGCCTTGGATCCTGTCTCCAGCAAGATGACGGGTAGGTAGTCCATATGTAGAATATGGATAAATACATACACAAGTAAACAAAATATAGTGGGAGAGAGGTCAAAATACAGACAACAGAGTCCCATGGACTGTAGAGGCTGGACAGCCGAGGGACTGGGTCATGGTCTCAGCTGGTCACTAGCAGGACAAGGATCACTCTAGCCTCTGAGATTGGAGGTCTGGAAGGTCGTGAAGCAGCTGTCAAAGGACAGGAGGCTGGGTGGGCTCCCCGACTGCTGGCTCAAGAAGTGTGGAGTCAGAGAGGGCAAGACTAGGAAGCTTTAACTCACGCGGATGGACGGAAAGCATGTTATCAGGAGTCACCGGTCTCTGTGCACTGATGCTCCTCTCCATCCTTCACCTGCTTGGCTTCCAGCTTCTGGGCTGAACCATTTTTTGCCACCTCCATGCCAATTCACCATAACCTCTTTCTTAAATGCCAGTCACACTTTTCTTTCCAAAATCTTTTGCTTTTTCTCTTGCCCCTTCCAGCCCTTTTCCCTCACAGAAGCCAACATGATTTTAAAAAAGAATCCAAACCAGATCATGTCTCTTCTCTCAAAAACTGTCCAGTGGTCTCACTGTGACGAGATTCACATTGGTGGCCTATCCTGCTTCTCCCTGTGAGAGCAGGCCTGATCAGGCTCTACAGAGCTCTTCCCGTTCTCCTGTTAGAGCCTTTCTGGTGACTCTAAGCAGATCCTGCCTCAGGGCCTTTACATTTGGCTGGTGATGGCTTGGTTGGCTCTTTCCCATCACTTACACCCACAGACTCTGCTCTTCCTCAGTGCCTGTCCCTAGGAGCACGGCCCCTTCCCTTATTATGCTGTAGCTGTTGTTTTTCATATATTTTATCAGCAACTGATTTAGGTTGTTGTTGTTGTTGTGTGTGTGTGTATGTGTGACTAATAAATCTCTGAGGTAAGTCAGCTTAAAGACAGCTGTTTTGGCTCACAGCCTTGAACCTTTGATGATGACAGATGCTATGATGACACGTCCTGTTGTTTTAAGCCTGAGGTGCCACAGGACATCATGGCATCCATTCACCTAGTAGTGACCAAGAAGGTAAAGAGAGGAAGGGGCTGGATTCCCATAGATCTCTCCCGCAGCTGCAGGCCTCCAAAGCCTTTTGTTAGCCTCACCCCTCTCCCCCCGTTAAAGGTTCCCCAGTCTCCCCACAGTGGCAAGCAGGGAACTGAGCCTCTAACACATGGGCTCATGAGGGACCATTCTAGTGCCACTCTAGAGCAGTATCTAAAATAACTCCACACTGTGTGCACACTTTCTACCTCCAAAACTTACAAGAACAACTTGGGAGATCAGAGACCTTGTTCAGCACACAGTAGGCACTTAATGGATTAAATATTGGTTGAATGACCAAACAAAACAAAACATAACTGGCAATGTTGACAGCCTAAGTGAGCCTGGAAAATAAAACCCCAGCAGATCCAGGACACACGGTTGTGTGATTCTCGTCACTGGGGACCATTGACAACAAGACCATTTCCTTATGCACTCAAGAGTAGGAACAGTATTAACCAAGTGCTTCCACCCACCAGCCAGGGGGCAGAGGCATCTTTGTGAAAATCGGATGACTCCCTGAGTAACCTGTCCTTGTGTTGACATTCTTATTCAATTTCTGGAATTTTCCTCCCCTTTGTAGTCCTCCTGGGTGTAAGTTGGCAACTGGAGGAAGGAACTGCTGGCCCTTTCCAGACCCGGTGCAGAGAAGTGCTGTTCAGGTGAAGTCAGGCTACTGAGCCGGGTCTGGTTTCCTTGGTGACCCACAAGGCTCAGTTCTATCTGAAATTGCTAAGGAGGAGAAAAACCTGATAGTTGAGCCGTGTTTTCCTTGGGGAGGAACAGCTTTCTGAGCTCCATGGAGGCTGAGGGTATGTCTCCCTGATTGGCTGGGGCTGCTTCTCTTAGAGGGGGTAGGGGAAGAGTTGAGTGACATCTCCTGAATGCTCCAAGAGTCCCGCAACCCTGGCCAGCAAGTCTGTCCTATGCCGGCCCCAGGTAATGACATCATGACCCCTCAGGCTCCCATAAGTTTTGTTTTTGCATGCAAACACTGTAGCCAAGGAGACCAGAGGTTTGCTCGGTGGTGTCGAGTGTGCTAACCACCTTTCTTCTGGCACCCATGACAACAGGAAGGGTAAGCTATTTTGTAAATGATAGGGCAACTCAGTTAACCCTTTGAGGTTTTTCTCTTTGTTTCTCAGTTAGTCACATATGAACACTACTATCACTTATTGTCAAGGGTTGTGGGTCAAACACTCCATTAAATATTTGCATGGATGCATGAACATGTGTATGGTATGTGTATGTGTGTGCTTAAGTGCTCACATCCGGGCACATATGTGTGGGACAGTGGAGGATATTGGGTGTGTTGTTATTTTCTCCTTACTTCCATGACAGGGTCTTTCATTCACTTAATCTGGGGCAAGGCTGGTGGTCAACAGATGCTGGTAACCCTCTCTCTATCCCTGGCCTGCAGAGCCCTGGGATAACCTGGGGTAACATGCGCAGGGCCCTGCTTAGCTATGTTTATGTAACCAATGCTCTTATCCACAGAGCCACAGCCCCAGCATGAAATATTTTCACAAGTTCTCATGTTTATTCTGTGGTACTTCACTGACTGAGCCATCTCCTAGCCCCTACATTTGGGTTGCTTTTTTCAATGGCCCCTAACGTTGTAGCAAGGAGGATGGGGTAGGGTAAAACAGGAAATTGGGACCATCCCTGGGATAAGACAATTGCTTCACTTTCTGACAGTATTATGAAGTTGGTTGGTCCTGTCCTGTCCTTTTATTGGTAAGGAGGACTTCCTATCATTGATCAGTGAGTGGTGGGTTGGCGGGCGGGGGTGGGGTGGGGTTGGTAGTGTTTATACCCAAGCTGTCTTCCACATTCTATTACCCCAAGACATGGGAGTAAGCAATCCTTGCTTTGTGCAATTACCTGATATTCTGAGTCCACCTTATGCTGCATATCCCGTAGATACTGAACATCGCTGACGAACTTCTGCCTGTCCCTTGTTTCATGCAACATGGTTCTTAGTTACTGATCTATGTTCGAGAGAGAGAGAGAGAAATAAGCATACTGTGACAGATGCTTTTGTGAGTCACCATATTTGGATTTATTTGGGTAAAATTGCGTGTGTTCTTTTATTAATCTATTCCCCCATTGTTTGAAAGGTACAGACATCCCCTCTTTTTTAAAATTAGTGTTGAAGCCCTTATATCCTTTCTGTTCCAGGCATAAATAATGCAGTGACATTCATCAGCTGGCTTCAGTGATCCTATTCTGGTGATTCAGAGGGAGTTAGGTTGACAGACACCTGATTGGGAAGCAGTTCTACCACATGGCAGAGTAGAAAACAAAGAGCCTAGACAGATCTGCAGTGACCAAACGTATAAGCCCTGTGTTGCTTAAATTCATGTATATGGCTATTGTGCTCAATCTAATCCAGACACTGGCAGCTGCTGGGCACAGCAGCCAGGCAGGCAGACACGGCCCCACCTTTGTGTTGCCTACAGTCTAGGATGGAAAACCAATGCTAGACAATTCAACCCTAACTGCCAGTACAGAGCCGGGTGTGGATTCTTTGAAAGAACAGTATTGTGAGGGAGCAGAGTCTGTCTGGAGGGGTCAAGCCGGGACACTGGGTTTAATAACCACGAGTCAGGCAAGGGGTCAACATTGTCACTGGGTTTGATAAATTGTGAGTCAGGCAAGAGTTGGGAGAGGACAGCAGGTGGTTCAGGGCATGAAGGAGCAAGTGAGAAACGGAGAGGGCAGGGTGACTGGGCAGATGGTGGGGAGAGCTGCAGAAGGATGGCGGCTGGCAGAGATCAGCTCATATGGAGCCTTGTAGGTCACAGTGAGAAGACACGTGGAGCTATTGATAGATTCTAACCTGGGGGATAAATGTTTGCATGCTGTATGTATGTATTTATGTATGTATGTATGTATGTATGTATGTGTACGTTCAATGTGCATGTGTGCACATACATGTGGCATGTATTCGTATGTATAGACCAGTGTTTGTGTGTGTGTGTGCACATGTGTAAAGGCCATTTTTCTCCTCAGTCACTCGTCCTTTTACTTTTTTTTTTTTTTTTTTTTTAAGAGAAGGCATCTCCCTGAGCATAGAACTTACTGGGTTTGCAAGAATAGCTGACCAGAAAGTCTCAGGGATCCTTCTGTCTCTTCTCCATCAGCTTTTTAAATGGGTGGCGAGGGAGGATTGTGGACTCAAGTCCTAACGTTTACTGACTGAGCCATCTCCCAACCATTTACACTTGTGTAAAAGGCTCCTACAGTTGTAGACTGGAGGATGAGGTGAGGATGATGAAACATGGACCTGTGACCACCACTGGGACAGGAGATGAGATGGTAACAAGGCTTGGGCAGCAAATGTATGAGAAGAAAAAAAAAAGGACATTGGGAACAGGGGGGGTCTGGGGGGCACGGGGGGGGCTGGGGGGTCCGAGCTCCCAGGAACCAGCCTGCGGGAGTGCCAGGCACTGCTCTGAGCAGCCACATATTTCACCTTCATAAAAACCTGTTGTAAGGCAGACACTGTAGTTAACCACACCTTCAAGAATGTTTAACTAAGAAGGGGGGTGCTTCCTGACCATCAGGAGACACAGCTAAGATAAGACGGAGCTTTTCATCAGTTCCCTCTGAGGTAATGCTTTGTCTACCTGGGATCAGGAAGAGCAGCTTTGTGAGAAAACAATATGGAGTTTGAAGGGTCTACCGCACTGTGAATAGAGGTGTGAAGCCGGCAGTTGGACACCGGCTCTGAGCTGAAGGGATGGGTAAAGATCTGGCTAGTGCTGGCACATTGGTAACAACTCAAGTAGAAGCAGAGTGGGTACTGCACAGAGAAAGTGGACCAGGGACAAAACCATTAACACATAAAATGTAAGGAAAAGATGGTCAAATAGAAACTCTGTAAAGGACTCCAGGGGCAGGGGGGGAGCCCAGTGGGTGTTCGGTCATTGATGCTGAAGTGGCCTTTCCAGGAGGAGACTGTTAATACCCGCTGCAAGGGCAATCACTGGACCACAAGGCTGAAGTTACATTGTACTGGCTGTTACTAGCTGTCCCAGCTTAACATGTGGCAAAGATATGTCTTGATTTCAAGAAAGTAGGCTTTGGTTGGTGTGGTCTAATTTGTGACCATAATGTATCAGAGCTCACAGTATAAAATAGCATAGTTTGTACTGAGACCACCAGGCCTCATTAAGAGGATCATGGAAGCCTACCTCCAATTCCTGTTTCTCACTCACTGGAGCTCTTTCATGGCTTGCTACACATCTTTTTAATGACTAACTAGAGGACGCTCTCAGCTCCACGGGAATGGCAGGCAGACAGTCGCCAAGCAAACCCTCAGGTGTGTGTGGGCACTGTGGCGTTCCTTCCCTCCTCCCCTTTATTCCGTGTGAGTAGCTATTGACAGTCAGCTTGTACCTGACTCATGGTGACCCATCAGCGTCTCGCCTGGGAATTAGGAAATCTTGCAAGGTTTATCATCTACCCCTGAGCAGCATGGAGAATTTCCTGGTCCCGAGGGGGATTATTTTTTTACTTAAGATAGACAGTGAGTCTTTAAGACTTAGGATCTCAAAGATAGATTATAGTTTATAAAACTAAATAGGATCTTGCTTCTCCCCATCTTAAAACGAGCCAATGATTCTCCCCTTGATAAGAATCAAGTTGACAAACCAACCTTTGTCCTGAAGTCCCAGCCTGATTTGGCTCTATGGATCCCTCACACCACCCCACATACCATGCTTAGCTATGTTCTCTTGAAGGCTTCAGGGCAGTTTGGACTTGCTTTCTTTTGGCTCAGGATGGTTGGGTGAGTGGTTCCCCATCTTGCACTTTCAGAGGCATGTGGCTCTGCCCTCATTACCTGTTCTTTCTTAAATTTATCGGTAACTGTGTTGGTCAGACTTCTATGACTGTAACAGGTACCTGAGGCAAGTAAAGACTCACTAAAGATTGTGTGTGTGTGTGTGTGTGTGTGTGTGTGTGTGTGTGAGTGTGTGTGCATTTCAGCAGACATTCATGGACTATCATTTTCAAAGATCACACTTAACTTTTCATTTAAATTTGTACCTGCATAGAATGAAGTCTGTTCCCCCTTTTTTCAGAAAAAACGATGGGGTTAAAAACAGAAAGATGGGTCCCCTGCTGCTCCTGTTGGGGAGAGAAGCCTGTCTGAATATTAATCAGGCAGAGGACATCAGGATTCATAAGGAAACTATGTTAATGGCCACGAAGGACACAGCCCACAGTCCAGCTGGATGAAACATTGTAGGAAGACAGTTAACACAGCAAAGCCAGTTAATCTATCCTGGCCTCAGGTGGTATAATTTATGGAAGGTTCTTGGTCAGAAGGCAAGAAATAGCCTGGCCTGAAGAGGCAAGAAGCAGTACCATTGAAACAAGGCTTGCTAAGTCTTCCTGACTTCACAATCATCTGCAAAAGAAAGAACTTCAACATTGCCCGGGAGAGTCTCTCCTCACCCACCACAAACTCCCCACTACACTGCATTTTACTGTAAGACAAACAGTTGAGATACCACCGTATTTAACTATAGCAAGACCCTATGAAGTTAGACAATCTGTTTCTTTGGTGTCTGTCCTATTAGACTAGGGAAATAGTCTCCAGAGGAACTTTTAGGCTGCACTATAAGTTTGAAAAACTGACCAGAATGAATGAGAAATAGAAATAACTACATAGGAATAAATCCAGAGGAAACAATGCTGAATTCTCAGAGTGCCTTTTTGTGGGCCTACTCAACCAGGTGGCCATTTGAAGCCAAAGATTTTTTTTTTTTTTTCAGATAGAGGCAGGTGTCAAAGTGCTTGGGGGCGGGGGTGGGGGAGAAAACGTGGGCCAGGTGCGATTCTGAGCTCGCAACCTGTGCTGTCTTCTGTTCTCACCTTTGAACTGTTTCTCTTTCTGAAAATCATGCATGATCATGTGTATGTTTGTTGTAATCTTCTGGTGACAAAGCACTGGATCAAGTTTGTGTTTTAGAAATTGGTGTGCGATGCCATGCTAAGGAGAGGGAAAGGGTCAGGGATGAGGAGGTGCGCGAGGCGGGGAGAGGAAGTGAGTGATTCTGCCAGGCCTCAAAATTCCACGCATCTGTGAAATTTCAATGAGGAATATTCTAAGAACTCTGTGACATTTGAATTCCTCTCTAGCATAAATTTCCAGGGAATTCAGACTGAGACACCCTGACTAAGGAGAACAGGAATAAGGACAGAATGCATTCCTTTCCATTCTCTAAAAGTATCACACGTGTGTGCATACATGCACATGTGCATGCCTGTATACATGCTGTCTCCTTTTTCTGTGACTATATTTGTCAAAAAACAAAAGATAAAAACCAAACCTGACCTGAAAGAAGTACTTTTAAAATAAGCTGTCTTATCATTTTCTTGCTATGCTCTCTCTGTGAAATATCATTAAAACTATACTGTCTTGATTTTGGCAAATAAGCAAAATGTAAATTTAACCTCTCTATATTGAAGCTTCATTTGAGGCAAGATATATAAGTAGCTGTGTTACTATCTGACAATCAGGTCTATAAATTCCTCCATGTCCACGATTGGGTGCTTAGAAGAATTTCAGAAGACTTTAATCTTTTCCACAATGAATTAATTTGTAATGTCAAGGATTACAGGATTTGTTCCAATTTTAGTCTGGAAAAAAAAATCTTAGTTTTTTTTTTTTAAATATCACTTTATAAACTTGTGCTGAATATAAATTTAGTGACTTAGACTCGGTTTATACTTCAGAGGCTGAGGGCTTGAGGCAGGGTGGTGGCAAGAGAGGGTGACTATTCCAATTTAACGTAGGAAATAATGGTTGCGTAAAGGGGTGTATGAGAGACCTAGCTAACATACACAGACTATTAAGCCCAGAGCAGAGACTGTGTAATTGGAAAAATGAAAAGAACATCACAAGTTTGACAAGCCATTGGGTTCTACCATTAATAATACCATCATTTCCACACTCAAAAGCTGTTTCCTGGACTTGTAGACCAATGTAGCTGTGCGGGAGTTGGGGGTGGGGGAGCTACCAGTGTACAAAACCCAACTAGACTCCCGTTAAATCTGTTCCTTTGAGGTAGAAACAAACTGGAGCTAGTGTTAGCCAGAAGAAGAGAGGGGCGCTAAGAGGTCTGATTTCCCTTCAGAATCTTTTAAGTTTCAAAGGTAAAGTTGATCCTCAATTCTGGGAAGGCTGGGGCAGGCGCCCGTTACCTTGGGGATCAGCACTTTCACCCCTCACAAGGGGCTAAAGGGGCCGCGGGGCGGAGCGGGTGGGCAAAGAGCCGCCCATCAATTGTGTGTGGGGCTGGTCCTGGGCTCCTCTTCCTCCCCCACACCTCACGTTTTCCCTCCTTATAGAGGCCCCTCTTCCTTCTCCTCCCGGGAGGCAGCTGTCCGCCGCGGCCTCCGGCCTTTCTTGGGGTGGAGACGGTGGGGGCGGCTGCCTGGCGTCCTCCCGTTTCCTTGGCAACCGGGCCTCTCTCCTCGCGCGGAGCCCGTGCCGCTAGTCGCGAGGGAACGTGGATCGTGGGGGTGGGGCAGGGCTACGGCCCCCCGAGGTCCTGAGTCCACACGTGGGCGGCCCCGCTGGTTGCTGTGGGAACGAGAAGGGATGCAGTTGAGAAAGGAAAGCAGTTATGGCGGCTGGATTGGAAGAGATGCTCTAGGAATAGGCACTCTGATTTTGTCTGTGTTCATGCCCAGACGCAGTGTTGTTTCTTATAAGATGAAGATTAGAAAATGGGAGAGGAAAAAATGAAATAAAACAGTAAAGGGAATAAATGGAAAGAAGAAAAGATACTGTGCTTCTTGAAATGGTTGTTGTACAGGGATCTTATGCAGAATGTTCTGATCCAACCTCAGAGCAAAAATAAACAATTAAGGGAGGCACCCAATCAGCTTCAGAACGGAGAGCGAAAGCTGGCCTCTTAGTTAGCAGGAGTCATTACAGGCTTCTCCAGGAGAGAGGAGCTTGGAGGTTTAGACCGGTGCCCACCAGGTTCTTGGTTTACATCACGGTTTCTAGGCTGTGTTTATTTTTCGCTGAGGGGCTAATAGGCAGCCTCGAGTCTTCTATTTCTTTTGCATATTTAGGTACTCAGTACCTTGCTGGCTGACATCACCTAAGGGCATTTTAGACTGGGCGGAGAGCAAAGAAGATAGACAATAGAAATTGTTGAAACTTTCACCAGTGTCCCAGAGTCTCCACATGTCTGGGGTCCAGGAAACTTCTATGCAGCCCCTGTAAGCCCACATTCAGGTGGTGGCTTTGTGTTGGTAGTATGACACCCTTTCTATTCTTATCACTACCACCCCTAATTTAGGACTCTGTGGTCTCTGAACTGGATTGATGTTTGAACCTTGCAAGGATGCTCTGAGCCCCTGTCAGTCGTGGCCCACCTCTCCCTGTGCCACATAAACAGCCTAGGTCCCATGTCTTAATCACCAACAAGCTGCTCTCAGACTCCGGCACTGCCTAAGAAGTGAGCCCCAGACTGTTTTTTTGTTTGTTTTGTTTTGTTTGGGTATTTTTGTTCTTTTTTCGAGACAGGGTTTCTCTGTATAGCTCTGGCTGTCCTGGAACTCACTTTGTAGACCAGGCTGGCCTCAAACTCAGAAATCCACCTGCCTCTGCCTTCCAAGTGCTGGGATTAAAGGCGTGCACCACCACCACCCGGCGAGCCCCAGACTCTGGACTGTGACTGTCCCTATTTTTTCCCCCGGGAGGGACTTGCTTTCTTGGTTTTGTCCTTGAGTCATTCCTTGCCAGTTGGGGCTCTAGGACATGCCAAACCCTCCTTCTCACCTTCACGCCAACTTCTAAGACGTATCTTGAGCAACACAGAGTCTAGACAAAATATGCCTTGGGGAAGTCTTTGTTTTGGGCTCTTCCTCATCTGACCTTCACTGCTTTCTCTTTCCAAACCATTTTCTATTATTAGTATGTTTAAAGATTTTTATTACATCTTATTTGTATTGGATGTGTGAGAGGGCAAACATGTCCCAGTGCATGGGGGGGGGGTGTGTCAATTTGCTGGAATCTGTTCTCTCCCGCCGTTTGGCTCCCAGTGACCAAACCCAGGTTGTCGGGCTTAGTGGCAGGTACTTTTTACCTGCTGAGCCATCCTACAACACCATGTTCTAGTCTTGTTCTCAGCTGGCTAACCAAGATTCTCTATTAAATCATTCACTGGTAAGACAGCATGGAACCTCTTTCCATGGTCTTTGCTGTACAAAGGACTATAATTAAGGACCCCAAGTTTGAGACACTTTCTGGGGATGTAACTCAGTGCCTGTCTGGCATGAAGCTCTGGGTTTGATCCTTAGAGTGGATGTGATGACAGGTGTCTGAAATCCCGGTTCTTAGAGGAAGTGAAGGTCTCCTAGGGAAACCTCCTCACTCCGTCAGGGACTCTGTGTGTGTGTGGGGGGAGGGGAGTTGTGGGGGCAACTCTAGTAGTAAAATGAGAAGTAGGAAGCTTGTTTTTAGAGATGAAGGACCTAACTCAGAAATGATAGCCCTAGTGGTAATTAGTATCATTGTTATTATTACTGATTAACAGAGGAGGACATTAAGGACTGAGAGAGACAGTTGAATAGAGATGACACAGCCCCAGGACTCCTGACAAGGAATGGACTCAGAGCTCGGAAGACGACGCCCATTCCCAACAGACTGATGCTGTCCACTAAGTAAGAAGAAAAGAAAATACCATCCTGGCACACATTAGATGTGGATTTTTAATTTTCTATTTTAAGAGCTAGAGAGAGAGAGAAAAAAAAAAGGACATTTCACCCTCAAAAGGCTGTTGTGAGGTTTAAATGAGAGAAGACAAATATTAATTGGTAGTTTCATTTTCCAAGGCACATTTTACTGCTATAACACAAAATACAAAGCTTGGAGAAGTTACCTGTCTCAGCATGAAACATTCCTACACTTAAAAAAAAAAGATTTATTATATATAAGTACACTGTAGCTGTCTTCAGACACTCCAGAAGAGGGCGTCAGTTCTCATTATGGATGGTTGTGAGCCACCATGTGGTTGTGGGTTTTGAACTCAGGTCCTTCGGAAGAGCAGTCAGTGCTCTTAAACGCTGAGCCATCTCTCCAGCCCCTTTGCTTTGTTTTGTTTTTGTTTTTGTTTTTGTTTTTGATTTTTTGGTTTTTTGAGACAGGGTTTCTCTGTATAGCCCTGACTGTCCTGGAACTCGCTCTGTAAACCAGGTTGGCCTCAAACTCAGAAATTCCCCTACCTCTGCCTCCCAAGTGCTGGGATCAAAGGTGTGTGCCACCATGCCCAGCTTTGCTTTGTTTTTGTTGTTGTTATTTTGTGGGGTTTTTAGGGGTCGAGTCATGGCTGCATTACCTAGGCTGATCTCAGATTCTTGGTCCTCCTACCTCCGCCTCCCCAGTGCTGGGGTGACAGGTGCCAACACACCTGGAAGAAAGCATCATGCCCTTGAGAGAAAGAGGCAGTGGCAAAGATCACCTCCTCAAGAAGCTACAGAGCAATTCAAAAGTCAGCTTTTCAGGAGTAAACTTAACCTTGACATGTAAATTACAAAGCAGGTCAGTTCCTGTACTAAAAAGCAAGTGTGGCCAAAGAGAAACGTGGAAGCCTGAGAGAAGAAACAGTTTCCATGGAAGGAAGCATCCTAATCGCCATTACTTTTTGCACAGTGCTCCTGGTAAATGAGGAGAGGAAAGGTGCTTAAATGGGCATGGGTTCTAATCACCGAGATGACTTGCATTTGCAAATAAGCCACAAGAAATTCTTTACTTGAATCTAAGAATTCTGCAAAGGGCAACCTGAAGTGTAACATTTCAGGTGAAGCCTGTGGAGTTTTCAAAAAACAACGAAATAAAGTATTTAATCCAGAGCAAAATGTCAGGAGACTCTTCTAAGACTGCCATGTCATGTTCATGGGGACTTGGCACAAGTACTCAATGGTGTTGAAATAGCCACACACACACACACACACACACACACACACACACACACACACGAGTGAGAGAGACAGACAGAGAAACAGAGAAACGGGAGGAGAGGGGGAGGGAAGGAGACAGGGAGGGAGGGGGACCGATTACTAACTAATTAAGGTCCTTGTAAGAGTACAATCAGGAGCTTCTACAGGCCACAGAGCTTTGTGCCAAGTGGCCTCCCTCGAAGCGCTTAGACAGGGTCATTTTGCCTTGAGTCTTCCATGACTAATGAGTTCCTGTTTTCATCAGCTGAGGTCATTGTGTTGCCTTCACTCATGCCTGGCACGAACCATGCTTGTTGTTTGTTAAAATCATTCTACCCTGGGTGTGGTGGTGCATCTTGTAATCCCAGCACTCTGGAGGTGGAAGCAGGAAGATTGTGAGACTCATGGCCAGCCTGGGCTACATGAAACCCTGTCTCAAAAAACAAACCAACAGGATCCCAGAGAGATGGCTCAATGGTCAATAGCACTTGCTGCTCTTTCAGAGGACCCCAGTTCAGTTCTTGTTTCTCATGTCCAGCAGCTCACAACTCCCTCTATCTCTGGCTCCGGGGATCTGACACCATCTTCTGCCTATAAGGGCATCCATAAACATGTGACATGCATACACATGGATATAGATAAATCAAATTTAATTACAATTACAAAACTAAGCAAGGAGCCCTTTGGGAGATTTCCTGAAGAGGTAAAGTGAGAAGGCATGTTGGCCTTCAGAATAACTTGGGGATGCATCTGATCAATTTTCTAAAAACTAAAATGCTTTTTATTATTTTGTGTATGGTGGAGAGCATGTGCCATGGTGCATGTGTGAAGCCTGGAGGACAACTTGGAGAAGTTGGTTCTCTTCCTCCATTGTGTGGGTCCCAGGGATCAAACTTCAGTCATCAGGTGTGGTAGCTTAGCCAGCTAAACCATCTTACTAGTCCCAGTATGTTGTAGGCTGTGGTGATATTCTGCATTCACCTTACAGTCATGTTTCATTAGACAGGGATACCATTGTGGCAATCTGTTAATGCCATCCATGAAAAGCAGACATATTAATGACATTGCGATGGGGGGTGGGCTGGGTAGCGAAATGGCTCAGTTGGTGAATTGCCTTTGGCACACGCACACAGCATGAGGGCCTGAGATAGGATCCTGGGATTCATGTCCAAATCTTGGTGTGTGTGGTCACATGCATCTGTAACGCACCATGATTGGAATGTGGGAGACAGGTGGATCCCCAGAACTCATTGGCCGGGTAGTCTACCCAAGCTCTGGACTCTGGCTTCAGTGAGATTCCCTGTCTTGAAAGATAAGGTGGTAAAGAAAGATACTTAACATCTGCCTATGGCCTTGACATTTGTGAGCATACACATACATGCGTACCAGCACATGCACACACATACATACATACTGCACACATACATTCACACACACAAACACACAAGTAGAATGCTTAGTAGGTCATTGAAGAGTCAGGATTTGCTTCTTGGTCTTTTTAGGTTCAAGAACTCGTGTGCGTGTGTGTGTGTGTGTGTGTGTGTGTGTGTGTGTGTGTGTGTGTGTAGGGGGGTCCCTGAAAACTCCATTACTCTGCATTACTCAGCAGAGTAATGATCTGCATGAGGCAAAAATGAAATCTGGTTCAACATGACTTAGTAGCCAGTGTTGGTTTAGACCTCTAGAGTCTGATAGTGGACAGTTTATTTTAGACACGTTTAAGTAAACTACAGTTTGGCGGGTAATATTGATCTCAGGTCCATGTGTACAACAAAACTTTAGGCATGACATCATCAAAACTCTTTTGCAAAGTGCATGTAACCTCTTCCATAAAGATTGGTTCTATAGGTTTAAGGGATAGGGGAGAATCAGGTGTGATCTCAGTTATATAATATGGTAGAGGTCACACAGCTACAAAGTGCATGTGACATCTCTCCTAAAGATGGCTTCAAGTGATTGAGAAACTGCTCAAAATAAAGAAGGAAGGATCTGGGATACGCATAATGGTCTGGGGGACCTGGGTGTGGCCTGGCCCTACACATAGCACCCACTCCAGCCTTCTGGGTGGGAGACAGGTACCCATCCCTTCCACTGAAGGGACAAGCCTGTGTGTTTAACATTTCTGGTTTCCCTGTCCCTTATCTGTGGGCCGGAGATCCTCCTGCCCTCTACATATTTGTGTGAGCATGTGCGTGCATGTACAGTTGTGCATGCGTATGCCAGAGAATAACTTCAGGTGTCACTCCTGGGATTCGCCAGTCTTCTCCCATCTCACCATTGCTGGGATGACAACAGCATGGGCCACTGTGGTCTGCTTTTCCTATGGGTTCTGGAGATCTGAACCCTGGTCCTCACAAGCGTGAAGCTAGCACTTTATCGATAGAGCTGTCTTCCCAGCCCCAGGGATCCATTTTTGTTAACTCAGTATCAATCATTTAGGAACTGATTCTCAGTGATCTTACTATCAATTTTTTTTTTCCTGAAGAATAAATCTGGCAGACTGACCCTTGTTAGGCATGCAAGATGCTCGCTCTTTATGGAAAGGCATCCCCAGGAGGCTGAATTAAAGATCAGAAGACTAGATGCATATTGAATTAGATTTAAGGGAATTGTGTGTTTGTTCTTAGGGGATTTATCCAGCAGCAGGAGACCTTGAGGAATAACCTTCCTCCTACCCAGGGCATCTCCATCTGATAACTGAGCTGGTTGATTTCTTTCCAAGCTTTTGGAGACGTCACAGCATCGTGCTTCAGTGAGGTCCTCTCTTTCTGAGCTTCACCGGGCTGTTCCTCTTCCATTTACTCTATCAGCAGTGTAGCATGGCTTCAAGAGAACTTGGGTTAAATTCCCAGCAGTGGCGTTTGCGGCTTGAGAGCAAACAGCTTTTTATCACTTTTTCAAACCTGAAGACCCCCAGAGTTGGGAATAGAATAATCAGGGCCTCCTCTCCTCTGAGAATGAGTGAAACACTGAAGGCTGATTTCCTGGTGGTGTGCCTTGTAAGTGGTCGCTGCCCAACACCCAGTCCCGATGGCTGTTGATTTCATTACAGGTGTACATTGACACCCACTTGGTGGCATGTCACCCACCACATCAAAGAATGCCTTCCAAGGCTTATTATGTCTTTAAAACATTGCTATTATCCCCGTGGCTAATTTTTAGGTTGCATTTCAGAGACCCCTTTTACTGAGACCTCTTCTCTAACAGGGAGGGTGAATCTCATTTGAGGCTTGCAGTCATCCATGAATGATATGAAACTTAGTAACACGGGTTGAGTTTTCAAAGATCAGATGTTCCCAATCCAATTCTTCTGTTGAATAAAGTAGAGTCTGTTAGAGATTGGCACACGCCCTACAATTAATTTCTTAATAAAGCATGTCCTGTAGGAGAGCTCTTAGAATTTCCCTCTGTTGGAGTTGTAGCTGGTCTGTTGTACTATCTTACAAAGAAGAAACAGATTCATTAGATGGCTTGGATCCCCCAGTGCTGAAATGCTTCTCTGAAGTTCTATTAAACCTTTATTGCTTTATCTATTTTGGAAGATTTGGAGTATTCAGAACCCTTCATTATGGCAATTAATGCCTCTGATGTAAGATTGGATTTGATTACAAGAACTCTGAACAAATATATTCCTTTTTTTTTTTTAAATTTCTGAAAAATGGTTACCAAAGGAAAGAATTTGACTTCTGTCCAGAAGGAATATCTGATTTGTTTGGACTTCAGATAAGATTAGGCCATACATGTTTAGCCAAGAGCACAAGTTATGGGCTGATCTTCAAGCCCTGCCTGTATGAGGCTCAGCCTTCAGAAGCTACGACCACAGCAAGAATCCCACATGGGGAGTGACAGTGCACTAGGCAAGCAGTAGAGCACTCGCCTAGTTAGTGTGTGCAAGGTCTCAGGTTTTATCTCCAGAACGGGGGTGCGGTGGGGTGGGGTGGGGGAGAAAAACACATGAGCAGTAGGTTTCTGGACAAATTGAATGCTCAGGCCAAAGCAAACAAACAAAAGAGACGCTTATCAAGAAGCCGGGAGCACAAGCGCCAAGCACGTCCCAGCTTTGGTGGACTATACTATAGCATTGTATTCAGGCAAAAGGGATAAAGCAAGTGAGGAAAACTAGGGCTGAAAAATACCCCCCCCCCAAAAAAAAAACCCAGAGCGGTTGGTCAGGGGAGCAGAGGTAGAGCCTTCTTTCTAAGCTCTGGTCTTGAGATGTTTGCTTCATGGAGCTTCAGCTCTGAGGAGTGCCCTTCACTCCTCCCAGGGATGGTGTAGGGAGCACACAGATGGATATCCATCCCTGACATAAAACATCTCTGACACTTGCCCTCTTATCTTCTTCTTCTCATCATTTTTATATGATGTCTGTGCATGTGTATGACTGTTACATGCTATGGCTTGTGTGTGGAGGTCAAAGGACAACTTTGTGTATTGGTCCTGACTTTTTATCTTGGTTGAGTCAGGCTCTCTTGTTTGCTTCTTGTGTTCCAGGATAGCTGGCCCCAGAGTCTCCAGGCACTCCCCCACCTCTACCTCCTATCTCCCCTTAGAAACACTGGGATTACAGCCATGCATTACTGTGGTCTGGCTTTACATGGCGTCTGGCGATTCAAACTCAGGTCCTCATGCTTGCCCAGCGAGTGATTTTTTCCCACTGATCCCTGCCCCCAACCCCCAGCCCAGAAACCTTTCTTGGTTCTCTTGCGGTTTCTGTAACACCCCAGATGCCACAGATGCCAGCAGATGAGCCAGAATCTCTCATTTTTCCCCTATTGCATTGCCTTTGCCCCACCTGAGCACAGCGGTTCACTTCCCCTTCGTCAGAGCTAAGGGACGACAGCACAAGTGTCTGCCAGGCACAGGTGGGAACTAGACTTGGGAGAGCCAGGAGTGGGAGGGAGGGGACAGAACAAAGTGTGGTTACTGGAGCTTGCCGCCCTCATCAAGGCTGTGGATACCAAATGTGTTTGTTTGATTGGCAAATAATTATTGAATGGCTATAAGTGGCAAAGATGACTTATGTCCGCACAAATCAATAAATACCAACAGGTGGTAAGTAGTATTTGCTAATAGGGAAGAGTGACAGGGAAATATTGGGAGTCGTGGTGGGGAGAGTGGGAAGCTATTAGAATGTGGTAGTTGAAGATGGTCTCGCTGGGTGAGACTTAAAGGATGAGAAGGACTCCAGGGATGGAGATAATGAGATTGGGAAAGTCTTCAGGCAAAAAAAAAAAGCTTAGAGATCAAGGGAACAAAGGAAAGCCAGGCAGCTGGAGGGCTGGTGTGAGGAAAAAGTGATAAGGCTCTGAGAGATGAGACTGGACTTTATCCCAAGCACCACAGAAAGCTATAGGAGAGGGTTTTGTGGCTGATTTTGGGGGGTGGGGGTAGTGCTATTTTTTGGTTTTTAAAGTATTATGTTTGTTTGTTTATTTATTTATTGTGTGTGTGTGTGACACAGATATATTTGTGTTACCACATCTAGATGTAGAAGTCAGAGGACAACTTTCAGGAGTTGGTTCTTTCTACCGTGTGTGATCCAGAGTTCAAACTGAGGTCATCAGGCCTGCAATAGGCTCCTTTACCTGCTTTTCTTTTCATGGTGCTGGAGTCGGAATGGCGGCCTGTCACACACCAGGAGAGCAGTTAGCTACTGAGCTGCATCCCTTGCTCTTCACACTGTCCCTGTTCCATGCCATGATTTTTAAGTGTTTGTACCTCAGCACCTGCATGCATGCATGCATGCATGCTCACCTGCGGGCATTTCTGACTTTGTCTCATGTGGGCCGTTTTATTTACATCTACCAGGAAGTTCATCACCAGAAATAATAGTTACGACCTCATGATTCCTAGTCTGGTCTTTAAGGAAACTTCAGGTTGTCATTCAAACAAAGTGTGTTATCAATTGACAGGAGAAAAGATGTTGCAGGATCAGGTACGTCTCCTAGTTCTAGGACAGACACACAGCCCTATGTCCTGCACTCATCTGCTATATATATATTCTGATTGTTAATTTATAGCCTCTCCTTACAGCCTTTCTTTGTCACATTTGTGTGTATGTGTGTATCTCTATATGTGTGATCTCTGCAACTCTGTGTTTCTCTTTCTCTCTCTCTCTCTCTCTCTCTCTCTCCATGTGTGTGTATCTGTGTGTGTGTATCTTTATATGTGTGATCTCTGTAACTCTGTGTGTATCTCTTCTTTTCTCTCTCTCCATGTGTGTATCTGTGTGTGTATGTGTGTGTATCTCTCTGTGTGTATGTGTGTGTGTATGTGTATCTCTCTGTGTGTATCTGTGTATGTACGTGTGTGTATCTCTATGTATGTATTTTTTCTCTCCATGTATGTGTGTATCTGTGTGTGTGTATACCTCTCTATGTATCTCTGTGTGTATCTTTATGTGTGTGATTTCTGTAACTCTGTGTGCATAGCTCTCTCTCTCTCTCTCTCTCTCTCTCTCTCTGTGTGTGTGTGTGTGTGTACCTGTATGTATAAGCCAAATGTCATTGGGTATCTTTCTCAGTTACTTGCTATCATATGTGCTCTTAAGAAATATTTTTTTGAGACAGAGTCTCATGTATCTCTGCCTGGCCTCAATCTTGCTGGCTGCCAGCCAGCATTTCCCAAGTACTGGGATGATAGACATTCACTACCAGACCCAGTTATGCGGGTGATCAAACCCAGACTTCCTGCACGCTAGGCAAGTACTTCACCTTTGAGAGACATCTCTATTCCTCCACTTTGTTTTTTGGGACTGGGCTCTCACTGAACCCAGAATTTACTGATTCAGCCAGATTAGCCCTGGAGCCCCAGGGATCTTATCTCCTTCTGTTACTTCCCCAGTGCTGGGATTACATACACACAATGCCTTCCTAGATTAAAAAAACAAAACAAAACAAAAACAAAACAAACAAACAAACAAACATGGGTGCTGGGGATTAGAACTCAGGTCCTCATGCTTGCACAACAAGCATGTTATCTGCTAAGCCCTCCAAGTCTGTTCCTAAGATGCTGTGGTGTGCACTGACTCTCACTTCCTTGGCTTCCTAGTTCTTCTCTTTCCTGATCTTTGGCTTGCCTTCCTCTTTACCCTCTCACCCTCCCGTCCTCAGCCCCGTTTCCCCTTTCTTTTCTGCCTTTCTCATCACAAGTCAGCATTACTTGCCAAACCACAGATCTTAGATTTCTCTTTCCCAAACAAATTTCTTGGCTGCTTTTGTAGATTTTAGTAATTGGTTTTTTGCCTTCCACCAAATCCCTTCTCTGTTCCCTTTACCTCCTCGAAACTCTCCTCTTCATTCTACACCCCCTCCTTGGTCTAACTGACCCCCGCCCCAGGTCAGGGGTTTCAAGCGAGTCTAGAAAAGCAGTCCTCCTCCAGCTTTGTGACAAAGACAGGGTTAACTTCCGTGAATGGGGTAACCTCGGGTGAGTGACATGAGTCTTTCTTCCTCTGCACTGTGTAAGGCAGTTCTTGAAAACCAGACAGAACAGAAGGTATCAGTGAACAGCATCTCTTCTGTGGCTCACTGCACCCCCTGAGTCAGGATAATGAGAGAACATTCTTAAAACATGACTTAACCGCACTCCATCCTCAAACAAATTCCTAGATGTGTGGAGCTCACTCTCCCAGCAAGCCCGAGCACAGGCCTGTCAACAACCCTCACAAAACCACCTTCCAGCTGCATAGTCTGTGTTAGAACAGTGTTTTTAAGACAGCCAGGCAATGTGTCCAGCGGCCATGGTTTGGGGCCTCTCCTAGCTATGCTTTTATGATGTGGTGGCTGG
Organism: Mus minutoides; assembly: GCA_902729485.2. NCBI lineage: Eukaryota > Metazoa > Chordata > Mammalia > Rodentia > Muridae > Mus > Mus minutoides. Next base: position 47,816 of record LR749527.1, read on the forward strand.
GTCTCTGCCTTGAGGGGATTTTGGAGGGTTGAGGGGGGGTCCCCTGACTTTACATTTTAGTGAGTAGTGTTGGAAAAATTCTTGTCAGACAGGGGGAAAAAAAACAACAAGGTAACACCCATTTCCAGAATCAAGCAGCAGAGAGTCACACACAACTGTAGTGTGTCCTTTATTTCATCAATATCCCTGTGTGTGTGTGTGTGTGTGTGTATGTGTGTGTGTGTGTGGTGTGTAGCACAAGTGGCTTATCTGTGTGGTTTTTAAGAAATTAACCTAATTGAAAAGTGATTAAATTAGAGAGAAAGGAAAAAGCATTTGGTTGGCATTATTTGGGTCAGAGGCCACCGCTAATGCAATATTTCACCAATTGACTCATTGGTAATTCTCTCATTGATGTGATTTCATTTCTCAAATAGCTCTTCTCGTGGCAGACTTGCAGGCAGTACACTGTACAGATGCCTCGTAATCATTCCAATGTGTTTACTGAAAAATCTTAAAAGCAATTAAGCCATTTAGTGTGTGTGTGTGTGTGTGTGTGTGTGTGTGTGTGTGTACCACATCCACGCAGAGATTTTTACAGATGCCCAGACAAGGGCCCTGAGTGGACGCTAGGACAAGTGTTGGATTGAGATGCTGTGATCCCTTCATGCATTTCAAAGAGCTTCATGCAGACTAATGTTAAGCTTTTCTCATACCCATTGAATATACCATTATCTCTCCTTAATACACTGAAGCAGCCAGAGGACAAAGAGTCTCCCTGTATTCCTCACTCAAGGCCACACACTGTTGCTGGAGCCCTGAGCCTTCTCGTTGCCCGCCACACATTTGTGGCATTATCTCGAAAGCTGAGATACACTGACGGGTCCTTTTTAATAAATTATGATAACCCTCTGATTGTGGCAAAAGTTTTGCTATGTTTTGCTTTTCTTTATTTTAAAGCAAAACAAATTGCCCTGATGATCTTTTTCACAGAGACCTCTGGTTCATAGGGTAAGACAGTGAGGCGGGCACACAAGCACACAGGCAAGGGCAGTGGCAACATTCTGGCAACACCTAAATGGTTATGTGTATTCACGGGTGGTGATATCTTCATGTCCCAGCATGCCCTACACCTCTTCTTCATCTTTGTTTAAAACATATCAGAGTTTGGAAATGCCTACTTTGAAACAGAAGTTTGTAACCTCCTTCACTTGAGTGCCATGTCAGGAAGACATTCTTTTGGTCCCCCCAAATATGCAGGGAAAGCCCTTTGGGTGTAGTCCCTCATCAAATGTTTATATAAGCACTTCAGGGCCAAGTGTGAGGCCTCCCAGAAGACTAAGACGTAGCCTTTGTGCCTGTGGGGGAGGAAGGTAGATAAACAGGACCTTAGAGTCAGCTCAACAATAGAAGTAGGTGTGGGACCCTGGAGGGCAGAGGAAGACTGGACCAACGGAAGATTCTCATGGTGCGGGACAGCAGAAGGGCCTCCGAGGATTGCTCCAGGCCTGCCATAGTGCCTGCTGGTGGGCAGTTCCCTTCCCATGGAAACATTTCTCAGCTGTGCCAGACACTGTCTCATCTGGGAACTGGGTGGCGATAGTCTTCACCTCTGCCAGCTCTTGTGCCCATTTCCTGACTCTCACGTGTTCCTTCCCCTTCCTGTCTGGCGGAAGCCTCCAAACCATTTTATCAACATCAGCCTACAGCAACCACACATAGTCAGCTCGTGCTTACTGAATGGAGTTGATCTGAAACTATGTAGTATTTGTAGTAAAAAAGAGGTGACTGATCTGGATGCACCCGGAGCATGTGCATACATCAGGGTATCTGCAGCTCTTTTGGCTTAGGGCAAGAGTTCCTTGGAGAGCTAACGGCTCCTGGCTCCCCTGATCCCTGTATTCTGGACTGTAGCCTGCTTTCCCTGCCTTTGAAACTGGCCCTGTTTCCATAGAACTCAGCCTGACAGGCTGTCCCTCCCTGCCTTCCATTGTGGCTGCATGATAAGGCCAGGGTGGGGGCCCACTAGCCACCAGACTTAGACCTTTGAGCTGGAAGTCCCCCAAGGCTGGAGAAACAACTGTTTTGAAGCCTTGCCGAGTGAGTACCAGTGACAAGGCAGTTGCTGGAAGACACAATTAGATGCTGTCCTCTCCGAAGGCATCCTCTAATTTAGCTCTTTGTTCAGTGTTTGTAGGTTCCTATTTAAGGGCAGGACTGGCAGAGAGCCTGTGGATGTGGGAAGTGTGAAAACAGGTAGAAGTGCCGAGATGGCACTCCTCCTGGGTGGTGGAGAGAAGGGAGAAACGGTACAGCATTCCCCCACAGCTCTCCATAGGATTGTCCCCTCCCCCAACCCCCACCCCAGGCTTTATTTGGGTATGCAAGACTGTCTACATGCATCAAGGATAGTCAGCTCTTGAGATTCACATGCTCTGGATCCATGGGCTTAACTAACTTACCACAGACGGGGAAAAAAAGAAAAAAGATGTGTGTGTGTGTGTGTGTGTGTGTGTGTGTGTGTCAGTATGTATATGATATATATGGATGATAGGTATTATATATTTATACATAATATAAAATATTATATATATATATATATATATATATATATATATATATATATATATGGACAGAGGGGGAGGGGAATAGAGAGAAAGTATCATATAACTCAGGCTGGTCTTGAACTTGCTATGTAGCTGAAGGTGACCTTGAATTTCTAAATCTTCTTCCCTCAGAGTGCTTGGATTATTGGTATGTGCCAACACCCTAGGTTTCTGCAGTACTAGGAATCTAGCCCAGGGTCTCTGGCTTTTTAGGTAGGCCCTCTACAGGCTGAGCTACATCCTACCCCAGATGGAAAATGCTTTTGATGAGTCTATACCAGAACATATCTTTCTTGTAAAAACTCCTTAAACAACACAGCTCAGCAACCACTTCTGCAGTATTTACATTGTACTAGATATCATATGAATGCTACAGATGACTTAAATATATATGGAAGGATTAAAACAAGACATGGTGGTACATGCCTGTAATCTCAACATTCCAGAGGCAGACACTAGTTCCAGGCTAGCCTGAGCTATGTTGGAAGCTTAAGGTCATTTTTACTACATAGCAAGAATTTGTTTCAGAGGCTGGGGAGATGCTTCAACAGGACAAGCATGTGTGTCAACAAGCCTGGTGGCCTGCATTTGGATCTCCAGGACCCATGTGAAAAACTAGACTTGGTAGTGCACAGGGATGCAATCCCTCTGTGCTCCTGCCAGGAGATGGGGATCAGACAGGGGAAGTGTTGGAAACTTGTGGGTGAGATAACATGGTGTATGCAGTAGTGAACAATAAGAGACTCTCTCTGTCAAGAAACATGGTGGAAGCTGAGGGCTGATACCCTCAGTTGTTCTCTGAGTACCATGGCATGCCCCTCCCCAAAGAGAGAGAGAGAGAGAGAGAGAGAGAGAGAGAGCTATGTCCACACTGTATGTGTTTGTGTGTACATGTGTGTGTGTGTGTTTGTGTGTGTGTGTCTGTGAAATGCTCGTTCTTTGCTGGCATTCTGACAGATGAGCCATTACCAGTGTGAATAGCTATTCCAGTTTCCTGGTCATTGCTTTCAAGCTATGAAGAACACAGAATTGGGGGAGGGAGGAGGAAGGAATCTCTACGATCATATTAAATCATGCCTATCCCAGTCTCTCTGTGTTGGAGTCTCTTAGTGAACAGTCTAAGACTGATGTCTGGACTTCCTCTCAGAGACTCAGATACATTGGCCCTGAGTAGGGGTGAGGCGATTTTTAAGTCTTCCAAGTGATTCTAACTTACAGCTTGGGCTATAAAAGTAGGAATAGGACGGGGGAATGGCTTAGTTGATACACTTGCTATGTAAGCATGAAGACATGTGTTTGGATCCTCATGACCCATGTAAGAACACTAGGCATGGAGGCATGTGTTCCTAACAGCATTACTAAGAAGGTGAAGACAGGTGACTTCACCTGATTCTGTGAGTTCCAGCATCTTTGAGAGATCCTTCTCAAAAAATAAAGTGGAGAGTAGCCATGGAAGACATCTAATAGGTACTTCTGGCCTCTGTATACACACCTGCACATATGTATATCACACACACACACACACACACACACACACACACACAGCTGAAACACCCCTTAATTTTAGTCTGACTTAAGTACTTCATCTCATGTCTCTCAGCTTTGGAGAGAGCAGAGTCAGGCCTAAAATCCTGACAGGCTTCTATTCCATCTCACCTTCAGAGAAACTGTGAGATTATTTCCCCCAGGGTCATTTTCACCCTGGCACCCTTTGGGTAGTGTGTACAGAAAGGTGGTAGGTGAGGACTAGCTGTGTGTGCCTTAGGGAAGAGCAGCTTAGCCAGGTCTTGCTTCTCTTGCCATTTAGAGGGCCATGGCGGCTCCAGTGTGGCCAGAAAATGCAGAGAAGATAGAAATTGGGATTTTGGGGAATGTTTTTGCTTTTCTGAAATAGCATACTGTGTGAACATTTTCAGTTTTTAGGAAAACATTGTAAGGGTCAAAGAAAGTAGACTCATGAACTACATTCTGCCTCCAAACCTTCAAAGTGCAACTGAGTTCAAGATTTCTTCATGTTCATTACTGAGGTGTGTGTGTGTGTGTGTGTGTGTGTGTGTGTGTGTGTGTGTGTCTGTCTGTCTGTCTGTCTGTCTGCATGTGTCTGTGTGTTCATTTTCCTATGGGTACATGTATATGCAAGTATATGCAGAGGCCAGAAGCCATGAGTGTCATTCCTCAAGAGCCATTCACTTTGGGTTCCTTTGTTTGTTTTAGACAGGCATCTCATTGGCCTGGGGCTCTCAAACTAGGCTATACTAGCTGCCAGCACTACCCAGGGATCTATCTGCCTGTCTCTTCCTCCTCTCCACCCACCACACCTGGCTTTTTGTTTTTATTTAATTTTATTTTTTTTTAATGTAGGTTCTAAAGATTTTCTAGGTTCCGTGTGTTTGTGTGACAAGCATTTCCTGGCTGCACCATCTCCCCAGCCCTGGGCTCTCTGAGACTAACATGCGAGCATCAGGACCAAAATGGAAACAGCACAGCAGCCTGTGCCTCAGGTCTCCTGCTAAAGCACATCCGCCTCCACACGCCTCACAGTATCACCTCCTTAGGCTGCAGCCCCTATGAGGTACCACACTTTCATAAGGAAATTAAAGTGAAGGCTACTGCAGTTCCTGAGATGTGGTTTAAGATACTTTAAATTTTTTTTTTTTTTTAAGATTTATTTATTTATTATACACTGTAGCTGTCTTCGGAGACTCCAGAAGAGGGTGTCAGATCTCATTACGGATGGTTGTGAGCCACCATGTGGTTGCTGGGATTTGAACTCAGGAACTTCAGAAGAGCAGTCGGGTGCTCTTACTTGCTGAGCCATCTCACCAGCCCCTTAAAAAATTTTTTTGAACATGAAATGAGTTGGATTCCCTAACATCACCTTGGGATAGACACTAGTTTTGCTAAACACACAGCTGTAAGGAAAAATTTTTTTTCCATACACTATACAATACATTGGAAGTTTCCACTGTGGCCCTGACACAGTCCCTTAGCCAAGGAAATGATGAAGACATCAAAAGTAGACTCAAATACATTGTTCATTTTATCAAGAAACACCCAGTATAAGTAAGTGTCCAGCATCCCACTGAGAGCCCTTGACCCGAAATAATCTAAAGTATGGATAAATCACTGGTAAACCTTTTTAGATAACACCTGGAATTGATGCCAAATTATCTTTTAATCTGAAATACACATATAGCAAGCACAAACATCAGTGATTCTTGGACCATAATAGAGATACATAATGTATGAGTGCCAGTTTTCTCTCCCTACACATGACCTTGAATTCTGCCACGGTTCTTTTTTTAAATGCAAAGACTCTAAAATTAGAGTGTGTGCTGGTGAGACTCTATTTCAGGTACGTTTCTCTGAACAGTTCCACTGCCCTCAAATAAGCAGAGGCCGGTAACAGCTTCTGACCAAAATTAAAAAAAAAAAAAAAAAAAAAAAAGGCCAGAGGAAGGAAGATTAACCAAGAATTACAGTGGTTATATTCTCTTTATCTAAGCCCTTCAAGTCATTGGAAAGCTGTTGGATTTCTATTTTGAGCAGTTCAGCCCACACATATCTTAACAACAGAATTTTTGCATAATTTCTCTCCTCTTGCTTTCTGTTTGGGTGTATTTATTATTTCGTATCAGATGATGCAAGGCCTGTTAAGAGGTCCATTTGCATGCTTATCTGCATGGGGACGGAGCCTCTCTCCTCCACTGTTTATGAATCCCTGTGATACTCAGATCTGCTAGCAGCTGGCCCTCCTTGCACATACATATACATTCCATTAACACTCACTCAAGGTTGATAAAGACACTGTCAAAGGTAGGTCAAGGATTTAGCCTTCCATGGCATTTTGGTTTATTTCTAAGGGAGGTTTAGCCCTTGTTCCTTTCCTTCCCCCCTTTCAATTTAATTAAAACAACAACAACAACAACAAAAAGCAGTGACTGACAGTTGGCAGATCTGAATTATTCAACTGGAGGGAGTCCAGAGTTTCTGACGTTTGGAGATGGACAAGTAATTGCCTCCTGTCTGTGACTATTTTCTACCAGGCTAAGCCCAATGTTTATTGTAAACTATCTGCCATTGAAAGCTGTAATAGCAAGCCTTATGTTCCTCCACCATAAATTTGACTTCCCTGTTTTTAATTTACCTTTGTGTTTTATTATATTTTTTGAAATGTTTTATTTTAAAGGGAGATAACCGGAGAATGAAAATTGAACAAATTCCAAATTCATACTTAGAAAAAAAGAGAATTCTGAGATGTGCCCAGACAGCCCGATGGCCACTTTCTGGCTACTGGCAGCTTCTCTACTCAGTGACTGCGGCTGCAGTTTGCAGCTCCCTTGTTAACTTGCCCACTGACCACACTGACCTAGAGCAGTGATCTCAGCACTCCTTTTCACTCAAAAAAACTTGAAGACTCTAAAGGACTTTTGTTTGTGTGGATCTTGTATGTCTATACTTACTAAATAAGAAATTAGGGGGTCTGGGAACATAGCTTAGTGGGTAAAGTAATCAATAGGCAAACGTGAGGACTGGAGCTTAATTTTCAGAACCAACATGAAAAAGCCAGGCACAGCTAGGTATGTGCAAATGCCTTCAATCCCAGCACTCAGGAGGCAGAGGCAGATCTCTATGCTTTCAAGTCCAGCTTTATCTATGTAGTGAGTTCCAGGACAGCTACACAGTGAGACTCTGTCTCAACAACAACAACAAACACAACACAAAACAGCCTGACCACTGGCATGCACTGTGATCACAGCACTTGGGAGGTCTGGGGCGGGGCCAGCCAGCCCAGCCTGCTTAGCAAACCCAGATCCTGGTAGGAGTTTTTAGCTCAAAACACAAGTCAGAGGTCTAGGCTGGTGTCCTGAGCACACCTGGGTGTGATCCCGAAGTCAGTCCCACAACATCCAGAGGAAGCTCTAACATACCCAGGATCCTGGGATCCCAGGAGCTTGGTCACACCAACATCTCAGGGTCCCAGAGGCAGCTTGACTTCCGGGAGTTCTGACACACCGAAGATCTCAGGATCCCAGGATCCCAGAATCACAGGATCACAGAGACAGCTGAACTCTGAGGTGTTCTGACACATCCAGGATCACAGGAAGGACAGGCTCCAGGTAGCACTAGAGATAATCAAATGGTAGGAGGCAAGCACAAGAACATAAGCAACAGAAACCAAAGTTACTTGGCATCATCAGAACCCAATTCTCCCATCATAGCAAGTCCTGGATACACCATCACACTGGAAAAGAAAGATTTGGATCTAAAATCACTTCTCATGATTATGATAGAAGACATTAAGAAGGACATAAATAACTCCCTTAAAGAAATACAGGAGGACACAGGTAAACAGCTAGAAGCCCTTAAAGAGGAAACACAAAAATCCCTTAAAGAGTTATAGGAAAACAGGCAAAGGAAATGAACAAAACCATCCAAGATCTAAAAATGGAAATAGGAACAATAAAGAAATCACAAAGGGAGACAACCCTGGAGTTAGAGAACCTAGGAAAGAGATCAGGAGTCATAGATGCAAGCATCATCAACAGAATACAAGAGATAGAAGAGAGAATGTTAGGGGCAGAAGATACCATTGAAAACATTGGCACAACAGTCAAAGAAAATGCAAAAAGCAAACCTAAGGATAATAGGCATAGAAGAGAGAGAAGATTCCCAACTTAAAGGGCTAGTAAATATCTTCAACAAAATTATAGAAGAAAACTTCCCTAACCTAAAGAAAGAGATGCCCATGAACATACAGGAAGCCTACAGAACTCTAAATAGACTGGACCAAAAGAGAAATTCCTCCTGACACATAATAATCAAAACACCCTACTCTCAGCAATGGAAACAGAAACTAAACAGAAGCACAGTGAAACTAACAGAAGTTATGAACCAAATGGATCTAACAGATATTATAGAACATTTCATCCCAAAGCAAAAGAATATACTGTCTTCTCAGCACCTCATGGTACCTTCTTCAAAACTGACTATATAGTTGGTCACAAAACAGGCCTCAACAGATACAAGAAGACTGAAATAATCCCATGCACTCTATCAGATCACCACAGACTAAGGCTGGTCTTAAATACAAACAAACAAACAAACAAACAAACAAACAAAAACACCAAAAAATCAAAACACCAAAAAGAAACAGAAAGCACACATGGAAGCTGAACAACACTCTGCTCAATGATAATTTGGGCAAGGAAGAAATAAAGAAAGAAATTAAAAGCTTTTTAGAATTTAATGAAAATGAAGACACATCATACCAAAACTTATGGGACACAATGAAAGCAGTGGTAAGAGGAAAACTCATAGCTCTAAGTGCCTCCAAAAACAAAACAAAACAAAACAAAAAAACAACAACAGCAACAACAACAAAAAACTGGAGAAAGTTTACACTAGCAGCTTAACAGCACACCTGAAAGCTCTAGAAGGAAAAGAAGCAAATACACCCAAGAGGAGTAGATAGCAGGAAATAATCAAACTCAGGGCTTAAATCAACCAAATAGAAACAAAAAGAACTATACAAGAATCAACAAAACCAGGAGCTGGTTCTTTGAGAAAATCAAGATAGATAAACCTAGCCAGACTAACCAGAGGGCACAAAGACAGTATCCAAATTAATAAAATCAGAAATGAAAAAGGAGATATAACAACAAAATATATCTTAAAATAATTATAATGTCTGTTGAATATTAACAGTTGAAAATATTAAAATCATGTTCTACAAACATTATGAAAATATTATTGATAATTTTTCTCACTGTGCTTGAAATTAGCATTTTCTTAATGTTTAACTTCAAAGAGTTTTTGCTATTTTGAAAATTTTAAAATATACTTACTGATAAAATAATTTCTCTCCTAGAAATACTGATAGTCTTTTTTAAGTAAACTGATTGTTAGACAATGTACATAGATATATAATGTGTTTAAAATACTCTCTCACTATGTCAGGTGGTATCATATAAGGGCTTTTGAATACATTTCTTAATGATTCCTTTTTAATATTTTGTGCTCTTTTACTATGCTTAATTCCCAAGGAATATTTTGTATGTTTTGAAACAATTTAGTATTCAAAATTAGATACAGGATCCTCAGTTGTGGATAGTATTAAATATTCATTAATGATATTTTTAGGGTATGAAAGGATATAAATATAAAAGTTGAACAAATTTTTTATGTATTATTTCTCAAAATACTCAATATTATTAAAATGTTTGATGTATAAAATGCATTTAAATAATAAAAATTTAAGAAAAAAAAACATAAGGCAGACAGCTCCTGAGGAATTGGCTTCTGCATGCATGCATACACACATAAGCCTGCACATATATAAACACCAGAGAGAGAGAGAGAGAGAGAGAGACAGAGAGAGAGAGAACAGTAAGTTAGGCATTGTGCCACACACCTGTAATCCCAGCACTCAAGAGGTGGAAGCAGAAAGATCACTGTAAATTTGAAGCCAACTGGGCTGTGCAGTAAGAAACTGTCTCAAAACAAAGAAAACAATAGAGATGAGAACTGAGATATTTTAAAATTCTTTAAGAATAGTAATAAACCATTACATGTTAACCACATTGAAAAATATCTGCACTTTCTGAAACAAACAAGTTAGCGAGAGGAGAGGATAGTTTTAGATTGTGACTTAATAGAAGACAGTTGGATTCTCCTGCCTGCTTTTTCATTCAATCTGTTATAATATGTTGCTTTGGTTTAAGTATAAGGAGAAAATCTGCTCCTACAGAGAGAGCTGTGTAGTTGGGAAAGATAGTGTCACCACAGGCTTTAAAACTAATTATGGATATTCTTTTTGAATGTCCAACCAAAACTCAGCTAGTGGTAGTTTCTTAAAAGTCAGTAGCAATGTGAAGTCCGAAATGTTATGTGGGACTTAACTTTTTTATTACACTCATTTACTTTGTGTGTGTGTGTGTGTGTGTGTGTGTGTGTGTAGGGGTGTACTCATGCTATGGCATGCACATGGAGGTCAGACTTTCAGGAGTTGGTTCCATTCTTGTATGGGTCCCAGGAGGGACCAAAAGTAGGTCCTTCCTTAGGTTTGGTGGCAAGTGCCGGTAGCCATTGAGCCATCTTGCCACCTCTCCCCAGCATTTGTTTGAGACAGAATCTCACTTTGTAGCCAAGGCTGGCCTTGAACTCAGTATGTAACTTTGTCTGCCTGCAGATTCATGCACACAGATCATAGGTAAGGTATTTATTAACAACTTTGTCCATTATTTAATTGGGTTATTGTTGTAAAGTTTTAAGTTATTTGCATATTTGGGTACTGATACTTTATGAGAGTGTGCTTTGTAAATATTTTCTCTCAGTCTGTGTCTTCAGTTAGTTTAAATCAATGGATCTTTTATATAAGCTTCATATTTTGAGGTGCTTATTTACATCTTTCATCCATTACTTAACTGGGTTATTGTTGGGTTTTAAGAATCTTTTGTATATTCAAACTACGAACACTTTATAAGATGTGTGTTTTGTGAATATATTCTCAGTCTGTGGCTTGTCTTCAATTCACTTAGATCAATGTCTTTTATGCAAGTTTCATATGGGTTTGTATCACAACTTGATTCATGCTAAGGTGTCGTCAGCACCTTTACCCATCCCTGTATGGTATCAGTGCATAAAATATATCATGTCTTATTATGAAAATGGTTTTAATTTGTGAACATACATCCAAGACTCATGGAGACCAATGAGAACCACTGTCCTAGGGCAAATAAGGCCACACCATTTAGTTCAAGCTCTGTAGGATTAAATAGAACAAGAAACCTGAGTTTCCCAAATGTGAAATAACAACTTAGCTTTCCATAGAAAGGATTTGCAAGTACATAAGACATATCATGAACCAAAGTTGGTGTTCTAATTCACTGGGCAGAGTCAATTTTGTTTATATACCCCGCCCCATGATTCTTGATAGAATATAATATTATTTTTTAAGAAAATAAAATGTGTTGTGTAAAAGTATACAAATTATTAACTAAAGTTTATGAGCCACTGAGAAATGCTGGTGGCTAAAACGGGAGATGTTGCCCAGTAGTGGGTCTGTCTGTCTGTCTCTCTCTCTCTCTCATACACACATATATACACACACTTACATACATATCCCATACACACAACATCCACATATATATACACAACACACATGTACATATATACACAACACAACACACCACACAGTTTTCCTATTCCTATTATAAATGCCAATGTTACATACAAACAATCATAAGAAGACTCCTAGAGGTGGAGAAAAGAAGGCAGAATGTTTGGGTCCACCTGAATCAAGGGACAATATTACTACATTTCCTGGCTTTTCTTTCACTCCCAGACTTGTAATTGAAAGAACCAGCCACCTGGAAATGCCAACAAAGGTAAAAAGCTTTATCAAAACCCTGTTTTCTCTAGCTAAAAGAAAGGGCATCTTAGCAAGATGGAAATTTTTAGATAATGCTCTAGATTGAATTATGTCTCCTTAAAACTTCTATGCCAGACCTCTAGCCCCCAATGTGATGTTACTTGGAGATGAGGCCTTTGGGAAGTCATTAAAGTTGAATGAGGTCAAGAATGTAGAGTCCTAACCGTGAGATTAGTAGCTTTGAAAAGGAGGAGCTGGAGAGGTGGCTCAACAGAGCATGCTGCTCATGCCAAGGACTGGGGTTCAGTTCCCAGCAGCCATATCAGATGTCTCAGAACCACCTGCTAGTCCATTTCTGATAGCCTCTGTGGCACATGTACCCACATGGTGCACATAGACTGGTGGAGGTATACACACAAACAAACAGGTAGATAAATATTTAAAGAATAAGTGAAGGCATATGCATGAGGACACAGTTAGAAAGTGCTACACCCAGAAAGAGAGGCCTCCTCTGGGGACCAAATTGGTTTCTATCTCAAACTTAGATTCTCTAGCTCTTAGAACTGCAAGCAGTAAGTATCTATAGTTTGAACTGGTCCAAATTTCCAGTCCATGGTCTTCTGTTACAGCAGCCCAAGCTGAGTGTCATAAACTATTTTATTTTAGCCAAGAACTCCAGCAAAGACAATGCCTCCCCTGTGCCAGCAAAGACTGAGTCTAGAACCTATAATTCTACACTGCAAGGCAACTCACTAGCCAGGGTCGCGTCAGAGAGGCCAAAGTAAGAAGTTCTCCAAAACCCCCCATGGTTCTGGTGGCCTGGAGAGCATTGTGGGAAACCTAGACTTCTACACTTAGCAGAACTGGCCTGGCTCTTGTCATTCCTGCGGGAGAGTCTAGACTTTTACATCCTCCAATGGTAATGAGCCAACTCTCCACCTCAGCATCCATGGAGGCTGCCTGGGGATCTGGGACTTCCCTCTGTCAGGAGCAGTGAGAATTGGTACTCAGAGGTCAACAGGACTGAGCAGAGGGCCATGACATCTGTCTTCATCTGGCAGCAATGCAGTGGTATTACTTTCCCTGTTGGACAACCATGGAGAGGGGGAAAGCTAGCTGAGACAGAGAGTTAAACTAATATCCATATTGTCTTAATGTACTATTTTAACGCCCAGGTTTTTATTGAAAATCATGAGTCATTCCAAGAATCAAGATGATCTCAAAATAAATGGAAAAAAAATCCATCATTAGATGCCAACATCCGGATGGCAGGGATGTTATAATTATATTACAACAATTTCAAGGCAGCTGTGAACACACTTGAAATAAATGCAAAAGTAAATAGCCCCCAGAAAAGAAATAGAAGTGATAAAGGGGAACTAAATGTAAGTTTCAGAATTTAAAGATAGATTGACTGAAGTTGAAAGATAAAATAGAATCAGACAGCTAGAGCATGGAATACTAGAAACTGCCCAATCCTAACAGCAGACCAAGAACAGACTTAAAAAGAAAAAGGGAACAGACCCAAGGACTGGGGGACTATAAAAAATATCTAAACTATGTCACCGGAGTTCCAGAAGGAGAAAAAGAGCAAAGTAGGCTGAAGAGTGCTCAAGAAGTGGCTGCGATGTCCTAAACTCTAGCAAAGACTCACATCTGTAGATAAAGAGACTAAAAAAAAAAGTCTCAGGCAGGTTAAACCCAGAGAAATCCACACCAAAATATATCATAGTTAAATTTCAGAAGAGTAAACACCAAGAGAAGACTCTTCCAAGTAGCTGGAAAAAACTAGGGCAGGGGAATTGAGTAACAGCAGACTTCTCATTGAACCACAAGATAGAAATGGGCTCAGGAAGGAGGCACAACATTTCTGATTGGTTGTGCTTTGCTCCCCACACACATCCCAGGAGAAAGAGCCTTGATATATAGATAAGTACATATTTTGTCTGACTATCTATCTATCTATCTATCTCCTCCCCTCTCTCTATATATATGTAGAGAGTACTAGGGATATATATATTCCTGCCTGGATTTGTCCTGGCTACTACCACTACTAGTCACACACACACATACACATACATGAACGCACACACTCATCTGTGTACATACCCAGAATGGCCTTAGACTCATGGCAATGTTCCTGCCTCTATCTCCCAAGTTCTGAAATCCCAGTTTTGCGTCATTTGCCTATCCCTATGGCACAGTATTTTTTTTTTTTAAGTGCTGAAAGAAAAGAGATGTCAATGCAGAATTCCATTTCCAGTGAATATATCCTTCAAAAATAAAAGAGAAGTTGAGACATTCTCAGGTGAAGGAAAACTAAGAATCGACCCAGGAAGAGCTATTCTAAAAGAATGGTTAGAGGAAAGGGAAACGGTAGGAGAAATACACGTAAGAATCGACCCAGGAAGAGCTATTCTAAAAGAATGGTTAGAGGAAAGGGAACCGGTAGGAGAAATACACGTAAGAATTTACCCAGTAAGAACTATTCTAAAAGAATGGTTAGAGAAAAGGGAAACGGTAGGAGAAATACATGTGGGGCACCAGGAAGGGGCATGTTAATCGAAGGAAATGTGAAGCACCACAGGGAAAAATCAATAAAAAACAACGAATGGGTAAAGACAGCAGCCTTTGCTTCTGTTGTTTAATTTCTAAAACTTGTTTGGTAATTGAGGTAAAATGCCCATCCCTGACTCCCCGCTTTGGTTTCAGATGTACAGAGGAAAATAGGTAGACAGTTATCTTATAAATTGAGGATGCTAAGCGATAAAAGGTTGCAAAGGAAGATAGACTTTATTTATTATTTAATTATTCATACAGGTTCTTGCTGTGTAGGTGAGGCTGGCTTCAAACTTGTCATCCTCCTGCCTCAGCCACTCAGGTACTAAGATTGGAGCTCTATATCACGTGTGCTACTTGTATGCTGGTGCCTGTGGAGGTGAGAGGAAGGCCTGGATTCCCTGGACCTGGAGTTAGAGGTGGTTGCGAACCACCTGATGATGTGGTTGCTGGGCAACAAGCACTCGTGACTGCTGAACCGTCTCTCCAATTCCAGGCGAGAACTTTCCTATATTTCACTTGAACTGGAAAAGTGATAACACCAGAAGACTGTGGTGCATTACACATAGGTGTGTACTATCTAGCTAACCAGTGGGGAGCTCTCTAAGGAGATACACTCAAACACTCAGCAGTGTGATACATCAAGATAGAATTCTTTTGTTAATTATTCTTTTCTCACATATTACATCTTGACCAGAATTTCCCCTTCTTCCTTCCCTCCCAGGTCCTCAATATGAAATCCTTAAAAAGAAAAAAAAGTGTGACTGATAAAGAAAACAGAAATGAAAAAATAGAACAGAAAATGAAACTAAGCCAGAAGACTTAAATCCTAATATATCAAATGATCATTTAAGTCTGAGTGGTCCGTATACACTCATTTAGAGAACTGAGAGAGTGGAGAGATGGCTCAGAGCCTAAGAGCACTTGTTCTTGCAGAGGCCCTGGGGAATTCCCAGCACACTCATGGTGCTCACAACCATTAGTAGCTCCAGTTTCCAGGGATCAGATGCCCTCTTCTGGACTCTTCCAGCTCCAGGTATGCACATGGTACACATACCTACAAGCAAGCAGCATACACACATTCAATAGAATAAATAAATCTAAAGTATTTTTAAATAAAAGAAAAAAAGATTTGAAATTGTTGAACTAACTGGTAACAGAAAAATAATAGGAAAAGCCTCCAACCAGCTCTGAACTAAAAAGCACATATCTACAAAATATGACACGGACGAGAAGGGAAGTCTCAGGGGAAATCTAAAAATATGCTGAACTGAAGGAAAATGAAATCCAATGTGTCAAAACTGAGAGGGCAACTCGGAGAAGGAGATACAGACTGTTAAATGCATGCATCAGAGAAAGAGATGTCCCGAAGCGCCTACCTTAGACACTTGCCAAAAGAAGAGCAAAACAAATTTATAATAAGAAGGAAAGATAAATTCCACACAGAAACATAATAGAGAATCAATTAAGGAATCAAAGAACCATATCTTTGGCAAAAAAAAACCCAACAATAATATAAAATTGATGACTTCTGAGAAAGAGAAAAGGAAGAAGAAGAGGAAGAGGAGGAAGAAGAGGAGACAAAAATGATCACTGTCTGAAGCAGAACAGGGGAAATCACCACAGACTCTGCAGACTTCAAAGGGCAGCAAAGGCGTACCACAGACAAGCCCGTACACATAAATTTGTCAGATTAGATGCTATAGATCAATTCATGAAAAAGCAAAGCACCACAACTTACCCAATAGGAAACAGCATTTAAATACCTCGTAAGGAAAAAGAAATTAGACTTTGTAATTTGAAAACTCTCCAAGAAGAAATGTTCAAATACCTTCACTGGAGACCTGTACCAAACAGTTAATGAACTAATCAATTTTACATTATCTCATTCAGAAAACAGAAAAGAGACAAAATATCCCAAGTTTTTTTTTTTTTTTTTTTTTTAATACCACTGCCATTACCCTATAAGCAAAGCAAGCCATAGACAGAAAACTCCCATAAAGAGACACGCAGCTGCCTTGAGTTTCTGGTTTACTTAGAGACAAGGCCTCACTCTGTAGCCTATACCAGCCTTAATTTCATAGCAATCTTCCTGCTTCAGATCCCAAATGCTGGAACTACAGATTTGTACCACTACACTCAGGCTCACTGATGCTGAAGCTGGTCTTTTCAGCATGTGATGCAGGGGATATGGGACACAATGGATGGGTGGATGGATGGATGGATGGATGGATGGATGGATGGAGGAGGAGGAGGAAGAGAAGGAAGAGGAGGAAGAGGAGGAAGAGGAGGAAGAGGAGGAAGAGGAGGAAGAAGAGGAGAGAGTAGCAGCAACAGCAGCAGCAGCTTACCTGAGTTTCACATTTTATTGCAAAATTAACTCACAAAGGACCTGGACTGTAAATGTGAAGTGAAAAGGGAAAATCTTTGAATTTAGGGGTGTGCAAAGAGTTCTTAAATTGACACTCAGCACCATATATAAGTGGGAAAATTCACAAACTGAATGCCAGCCATATAGAAACTTCTGTCTTAATTTTTTTTTTTTTTAATATTAGGGCCTAGAGTGATGGCTCAGCGGCTAGGAACATTGACTGTTCTTCCAAAGGATCCAGGTTCAATTCCCAGCAACCACATGGAAGACTCCAGCTGTCTGTAACTCCAGTTCTTGGGGATCTGACTCCCTCAAACAGACATACACATAGGCAAAGCACCAAAGCACAAGAAATGAAAATAAATATATATTTTTTGACTTTCCCAGACAAGGTTTCTCTGTATAGCCCTGGCCATTCTGGCATTTACTTTGTAGACCAAGCTGACCTGGAACTCAGAGATACACGTCTGCCTCTCAAGTGCTGAGATTAAAGGTGTGCACCACCACCTTCTGGTTATAAATAACTTTAAAAAGATTGAATAAGAAAAAATGATATTAAAAATTAATTGTGTTTATTTATTTGTATGTATGTGTGTATGCACACACATGTACATGCCACCACATATGGGTGGAATTCAGAGGAAAGCCAGTACCTTTCAGGGACCAAACTTAGGCTACCAGGTTTGACAGCAAACACCTTTATCCCCTGAGCCATATCAGTGCCTCGAAGCTTTTGCCTTGAAAAGACAACCTTAGAAGGATTAATCACACACATTCTGTACATATATCCACAAGGAAAAACATCTGGAGGTACATATCTGACACAGAACTAGGATCCAGAGGAAATAAATAATTGGCAAAACTCAGTTGTGAGGACAAGCAGAGATAGCAAAAAGACACAAAAAGCCGATGAATATGGCAGGTAACACAGGAAGAGAAGATGCTCGAGGCTGCAGCCATTTGGGGGTAGAAACAGAGACTACAAAGAGATGCGGACACATTGGTATCCTAAGAGCTAAGGCCACAAATGGTGATAATCCAGTTATCAGCAGGATGAGAGGAACAGGACTGCTCTTAGCTGCCAGTGGAGGCATGGAATGCAGGCACTCTGGAAAACAATTTGTTTATTCCTTTAAACATTGAACATGCAACTACCACACAACCCAACAATTACACTCTTGGCCATTTATTCCTCCCAAGTGAAGACTGTGTTCACACAAAGTCTTGTACATAAATGCTAATCACAGTCTTATTCACAGTAGGCAACACTGGAAAGAACCCACGGAGCTTTCATGGATGGTTAAACAAACTGCAATATAGCCCAAACATGCCTGAACAGTGAAAAGAATTAAGTCACTTTTTTTTTTTTTTTTTTTGAGACAGGGCCTCATGTAGGCCTGTGGATTAGAACTCACTATGCAGCCAAGGATGACAACGTTCTTATCCTCCTGCTTCTACCTGTTGAATGCTGGGACTACAAACATGTGCTGCCAGGCCTGGTTTTCTGTGGTGCCTGGAGACCCTGGAGCCCAGGGCCTTTTGCTTGCCTAGCTAGTGCTCTGTAACTGAACTACATTCTCAGCTCTTAACTTGGATCTTTCAAAAGAAGTTACTAATAAATCAACAAACAGCCCCTGAGTGATTCCTCAGAGATGTGAGTGTAGTCAAAATCCACTCCAAATACTATAGAATATGGCACCACTCCTGTAGAATATGGTTCCACTCCTATAGAATATGGCCCCACTCCTATAGAATATGGCTCCACTCCCCCTGGTTTGTTTTGTGGTGGTTTTAAAGAACAGGGTCTTGGGCCAGAGAGATGGGTCAGTAGGTAAAGGAACTGGCTATCAAGCCTGAGTTTGGTCTTTGGGACCCACATGGAGAAAGGAGAGAGATGGCTCCTGTAAGTTGTCCTGTGGCCTTTACATGAATGCCCGACCCTCATACATGCACACTAAATAAATAAGTAAAGAAACTATAATTTAAAAAAAAATTAAAAGGGAAGGAAGAGAAGGAGGGAGGGAAGAAACAGGGTTTCTGTATTGTCTCAATACAATATTAGGCTCAAACTGGGCTCACATGATTGGCCCTTCCTGACCTCCTGAATTGCTAGCTGAGACTTACCAGTACATACTGCTATTCTCAGATCTGTATAATATTCATGAAATAAAACCAGAAATTGATTAGTGGTCTTCGGGAGCCCAGGGGGCTGGAAAAGAAGACAAAGCTTTGTAAAGGTGTCATAGCACCCTTGCTTGTCTGAGTAGTGTGGAAATTCTGTGTTGTCACCCTCCCCCAACCCACCTCCCCATCCCTCCCCTATCCAGATTTCAACTTATCTACAGCAGGGGCTCCCTTGTTAGGCACTGGGTTCTACCCTATGTTGTTCCCACACAGTGGCTGTCAAGGGTGGTGTCTGATTCTTGAATCTAGTTTGGCATGAAATTATGGCCATATTAACAATAACAATAACAATGATACTAATATCCCCAGCCTTGTGATATGGTCCCTCCCTGTAATTCTAGATAATTAGGAGGCTAAGGAAGGTATTGTTTAAGCTCAGGGGCTTAAGACTAGCCTGGGCAAGCTGGGCTTGGTGGCACATGCCTTTAATCCCAGCGCTCAGGAGGCAGAGGCAGGTAGATTTCTGAGTTCGAGGCCAGCCTGGTCTACAGAGTGAGTTCCAGGACAGCCAGGGCTATACAGAGAAACCCTGTCTCGAAAAACCAAAAAAAAAAAAAAAAAAAAAAAAAAAAAAAAAAAAAAAGACTAGCCTGGGCAACACAATAAGACCAAGTCTCAAAATAGATAAACATCGAGAAGAAAGTCACAACAACAATAACATGGACAAATAGCAAAAGGTTGAAAGTCTGGTCCGTTAGGCATGGGTGTTATGTATGGCACTGACAGATGGGAACGCTTAGAGGTACACTGGTTCACGTGCTGAAGATTTGGTTATATTTAAGGCAAAAATGTGTCTGAGGAAGGGTTGTTAAGTAGAAGTGGTTACAAGACCAGACTTGTAATTTTGAAAGGTCACTGGGATTTGTCCCCAGAATATCCTTAATAGCCAAAGAGAGTCCCCAATTACAGGCTGCACTCGGCTGTCAGATACCCTCGGTCACTTTTAATACGGGATACTTCCTTGGCGCTTTCTTTGTGTTTCACGACCTCCACATTTTGAGGAGTCTGGCTACTCTGCAGGATGCCCCATGACCTGGGCTTGTCTGATGATTCCTCGTGATTAAATTCAGCTTCTGCTTCCTGACAGAGATGCTCAGGGAGCAGGGCCACGGCCTTCTCCATGCGTCACAGAGGATGCTGGGTTCTATTAATTACTCTATTGATTTAGATCACTTGGCCCTGGTGGTGGCTTCACTGCAGAGGCATTCTGCCTTCCTTTGTACTAAATCCATTCTCTCCTTTTTGTCTGGTTTGAAGTTATTGAGAGCATCCTATCATTCCTCAAGGCTTTGCTGTTTGGTTTAACAGAACTTAACGATTCTTGCCTGAATCATTTAATACTCTCAAGGCCGTGTGGCCATTTCTGGCTTGCAGCGTGTTACTTCTCTATCCATCAGTTAAAGCTTCTATAAGGCTTAACTTTCTCTTGCCTTCTGTTTATTTGCATGTACACATCTCTCTCTCTCTGTGTCTCTCTACATACGCACAGAGACAGAAGGGGGTGACAACCACATGTATTCTTATTTCACTTGGTGAGTCATGTGACTTTTTGATCTTTCTGATTGTACAATATTTTGAGTGTTTCTTTTACACATTATAGGTTGGGTTTTATTTATTTTATGTGCATTGGTATTTGACTACCTCTGTGTGCGGGTGTAAGATCCCCTGGTTATAGAGTTATAGACAGTTGTGAGCTGCTATGTGGGTGCTGTGAATTGAACTCAAGACCTCTGAAAGAACAGCCAGTTCTGTTAACCACTGAGCCATCTCTCCAGCCTCCCACCCTAGCTCCCTCTTTTCCAGACAGGGTTTCTCTATATAGCCCTGGCTGTCCTGGATCTTGCTTTGTAGATCAGGCTAGCCTGAAACTCAGAGATTCTGCCTTTACCCTGATACTCCATCCCCCACCATGGAATGCTGGGATTAAAGGCATGTGCCACCACTGCCTGGCTACTTAGAAGTCTTAAAACAATAAGCTTTATTCATTTATATGGATTGTGAAAATGATGCATAGAGATCTATTTCTGCCAAAATTTCAATAGACTTAACATTTGCTCAAACCAACCAACCAACAAATCTAAGATGTAATCTGGAAAAGAAATCATCACTGACAAGTATTCATAATTTGAGCCCATCGGTGGAGGTAAAAGGTGATGTGTATACATCCAGACTCATAAGCACGTCTCGATGTTTCTATAAGAGCTGGTTAGCATGGGTAACCTCTAAGTTGGACTAGAGCTGGAAGCTCTGTATTATTTGAACTTTAAGGGCTGTGAACAACCATTACTTAGATCATTAAAAGGCCCAGTATTTGCCAGGTAGGAACTCACAGCCTGTGACATACATTCTCACACTTGCACTGTGCGTTGTGCCTGAGGCTGAGAGGCTGGCTGAAAGAGGAGAGTCCAGACTGGATGCTCTGAGAGCATCGGGGGTGAGGGATCAGGGAGGGCCCCTGGAAAAGGGGACACGTGAGTGGAGTTCTGAGGGAAAGCTGTTTGGCTTCCCGGAAAGAATGCAGGCCCTGGGGTCTAGCAAGCCTGGGTCTGAGTCTACAAACTCTCTTAATGTAGAAGCTTCTGCCAGTTTCACAGGATTCTTGGGAGGATTAGAAATTACAACGCAGACATGTGGATGTCTGAAGAAGGGCTACGTAACACTCAGCATCTGGGGGGAGGAGTTGGGGAAGCCAAGACGGAGGCCATCTCCAGTGGCTTGCTGCCTTTCCTCCCCGAACCATCCCATCCCCCCCAAGTCCCCCTCATCTCTGAGTATTGGCCTGGGGGTTGGGGGAGAGAAACACCAAGTGGCAGAAGAGTCTTGAATTCCAGGCTAACTTTGGTCTGATTTTGAAGGCAAAAGGTGTCTACTGACAGATTTTCGGCAGGACTAATTAGAAGGTCAGTTTTGTAACTGTGGAAGGTCATCGACAGGAAACTGAGGAACAAGGCAGCGGGTTAAAGGTGAAATTAAGATGGCCAGGAGAGAAGATTCTTGCTTTAATCCAGAAGGAAGATGAAGAAACCCTTAATTAAACCCACAACAAAGAGGCAAAAAAAAAAAATCATTAAGCTCCAAAGATCTTTTGGTTATGACAGACAGGAAGAAAGAAGGAAAAAGCTGGAGACCTTTGTTTTAAGCATTTGTGTGTATGATGTGGGTGCAGGTAGACAGGGAAAAAGTGGAGCTTCGGGCAGCATCGGTGTGTTAGCTGACGTAGGAACAGAGGAGAAATGATGTAGTAAACTGCTGGACCCGTGATATGGGAAGTCAGAAGGAATGTCTGCGCTGTAATTGAACTGAACTTTGTTGGTGTTAGAGAGGATGGATGGCCCAAAAGGCCATGGTTATTTTGGGCAATGATCAAGCATGACAGGGTTATAAGACATGGTGGATTACTTGGTTTTAAGGTTCTAAATAGAGGGTTGATTAACAGTTTCAGTGTCAACAATCGGAGACTTAGGAGGTGTCAGAGGCTTAAGAGTGACACGAGGAAGCCTTTGCTAAAGGATATGAACATAAAAATAACCAGATGATTTTGGAGGTCTCCAGCAAAGCCCAAGCGCGGTGCCTCTGTGAGGAACCATTAATAAGACTTTGATTGCAACTACTTGGCAAACGGTAGCCTCCATGTATAACTGACAATTACATTATTTGTTCTGATTATAGAGCTGAGGATATGGACTGGAGATTAGCCAATGGAAGCGATTAATCACGTTAAGGAGATCATTTGCTTGGAGTGAAAATATTTGAAAGCTCATGTTCAGAACTTTGGATGTGGGCTGGATGTGGTGGCTGATGTCTGCCGCTCCTGCATTCTAGAGGTAGAGCCAAGAAAGAGAATCTCAAGTTCAAAGCTAGTGCTCCCCCCCACCCCTCCCCGAAAACAACCTTTGCCTCCTCCCTAAAAGAAAGTAACAGCTTAGTCAGCAAGCCATTGAAGAGAACATTGTGATAAGGCTGCTGAGCGGTCGGTTGCTCTCCACACTGATGGCTTCCAGTGGGGTGGGGGTGGGGGTGGGGGTGGGGAAGGACTCAGTTTTCTTTAAAGGGCTGGCCACTGGGAGTTTGACCATGCTCCAGTGAGACTATGGGCAACACATAATGAACTCTCTCTCTCTCTCTCTCTCTCTCTCTCTCTCTCTCTCTTTCTCTCTCTCTCTCTCTCTCTCTCCTTCTTGGGGGGTCACAAGGGTGGAGGAACCTGGGAGGACTAGGGAGTATGATCAGGGTGCATTGTGTGAAATTCCCAAATAATCATTCAACATACTATGTTGGGAAAAAAAAAAAAAAAGAAAAGCAGCTCCAGATGTGGTTATTATAGCTCATAGCAGCATTCTTACAAGAAGGAAGAGGCAAAAGACCAGAGAAGCACTGAAAGACATATTAAGAACCTAAATGTTTGCCTTCACGACATATCCTATAACACTGACCAGTTACGCTGACGTAGCAGCTGTGAGCAGATGGGTGGTGTTTTACTATGGAGACTTGCACCTGAGCCTTTCTGTCCACAGACTCCGTCAGAGCACTTGGAAAGTACAAGGTGACCGTGTAGGAACACAGGCTGTGGGACAAAGACTCCCAAATCACACAGTCACCGCTGATCTTCTTTCTTTGATTTTTCACCCTTCCTCAGTATTTTCCTCATTTTCCAATTTCTGTGCCTCTTGCTGAACAGGCATGCAAGGTTTCTCCTTACCTCAGTGCCTGGCCCTTTTGAAGTCACATATGGGTAAAATGACTGCAGCTGTTGGTCTAGAACAGCAAATTCTAGATAGACAGACAGACAGACAGACAGACAGGAGCAAAACTTCCCTTGGCCTAGTCCTTTACTTTGATTAAGTTTTACATGGAAACAGGTTAAAAAATAAAGAAGCCACATGCCCAGAGGTCAGCCTGGGCAATATAATGAGGTTAAATCAAACCTGGATTATTTAGTGAGTGCTTGTCTCAAAATAAAATAAGAATTTGAAAGTTAAAAACAAAAATATCAGCTGGGCATGGTAGGGCACACCTTTAATCCCAGCACTCAAGAGGCAGAAGCAGGGGGATTTCTGTGAGTTGAGACCAGCCTGGTCTACGGAATGAGATAGCAAGTTCCAGGACAGCCAAAGCTACACAGAGAAACGCTGTCTAGATACCCCTCCACTCCCCCCCCCACACAAAAATTAATTAAAAACAAACAAACAATCCCCTGCCCCCAAATGGACTAGGTATGTTGGCATTCAGGTAGAGAAGTCTGGTGAACATGTGTTCGATCAACTACACGTAAAGAGTGTCTTCTCGGGGACCGTTAGAGAGGGGAAGGGAGGAAAGATTGGCTTCCTGGCTTGTTCAGCTGTATAGACTAGTGTGGATGAACCCAAGCAAACAGTGTTTATTTTACATCAGCCCCATGAGCCTTACATCCAGCCCATGAGGCACAGTTGGACTGCAGCTAAGCACTACCCCAGCCTGGGTGTCTATGAAGGAGTTAGAGGGGGGACAGTTTGTTGGACTCCATGCAAATCCATGTGTAACACTCAACAGGGACTCCACAACTGCAGCAGTGTGCACAGTGTCAGCGGTGGGAGGAGGGCTCTTCCCTAGATAGTTACTGGATATTTGAGAATTGACCATGAAATAATGCCAAGTAGGGATGGGGAGGTGGTTCAGGGGTGAAGAGCACTGGCTGTTTTCTGGGGTCACTGGGTTTGATTCCCAGCATGCTTATGGTGGCTCTTGACTGACTGGGAATGCCCTCTTCTGACCTCTACAGACACTGCACACATGTGGTGCACAGACATATATTCAGGCAAATGCTAATAAACATAAAAGAAAACTAAATAAAGTCTAAAATAGTGCAAAGTGAAGTCCTGGATCCCATTCCATCTCAATCCTTATAAATGGATAGCAATGGTTATCCTTTTCATGATTCTTCTTCTTTTTCTTTTTTCTTTTTTTTCTTCTTCAAGACAGGGTTTCTCTGTATAGCCCTGGCTGTCCTGGAACTCACTTTGTAGACCAGGCTGGCCTTGAACTCAGAAATCCGCCTGCCTCTGCCTCCTGAGTGTTGGGATTAAAGATGTGTGCCACCACGCCCGGCACTCCTTCCCTATCTCTTAAGAGACACAAACCACTTGTCCAGCAGCTAGCAGCTAGGCTCTTCCGCATAACCTGTACATCATCTCTATTTCCCTGGGGTTGGGTGTTACACGACAAGTTTCTGCTCTTCCTGATGTAGCTCTTGGATGTATTCTCCTATGCAGCATGGCCAAGATTCTCCAGCCATCTGGGCCCCTCTTGAAAAGCTTCTCTCCTAATGTGTCTCTTCCCTGAAAGCGCCACTCCCTCCTCAACCCAGGCTTTTAGCACCTGCCTGGACTCGGGTTAGACTTGCCCCATCTGGTTTCCTGACACTCCCTCTCTCCCGTGCTTCCTCAATGCCTCCTGGCTGCTATTGGTGGGAGCGATGTCCTCCTAGAAGCACACACTGCAGTCACTTGAAAAGGCCATGCCTTTATTTCAGCAATGATGTCACTGCTCAGTCATTTGGCTTGTGCCTCTTCTCTTGAAGCCTGTATTACATTACTTTGATTATCTTCTGTAACTGCATTTCAGGGATTGACTCTTTCCTGATGGCTAGACATCATTCAGGGCGGGGACAGTGACAAAGGCTGTGATCAAACACGACACCATTATTTGTGCCACTTAGGTAAGAAGATTGATTTTCTCCTGTAATTTATAAACTGGACTTGAAATTCCAGTGGAATCCATCTGCTCTGCTCATCACTGGATGCTCCTGCTGCTCATTGGTTGAGTGAACAAGTAGGGGGACTTCCCCAACGCCAGAGCAGGGGCAGGGTTACCTGGCTAAGCAGGTGGCCTCTCAGGATGACACCCACTAGAGAACTGACTGACTTAGTGCAGACATCCTGACATCTTGTTCTTTCTTTTCGCCCTCAGAAATGTGGTGCCAAAAAAAGCTACAAGCCTAGAGAGTTAGCAGCAATTACCTCAGGAATGTAAACCTCAAGATCATCTCCATGTTGGAGCCACGTGTGCCGATGCCGTTCCCAAGGGAACCAGGGCCGAGACTGACGGCCCGCATCACGTGTCTCTCTCTTTTCACGACAAACCATTATCACCCAAAGCTTTTACACAACGTCTCCAAGTGTAGGGCTTCAGCTAGGTTTGTTTTTCTCTTCATGTGGGGAATCACATCTGGACATTAGATATATTTCATCTAAAAATAGCATTTATCCAACTTTCTGTCACTTGGGGAGAGAAACCTTTTTCTTTTTTTAAACACAGACTTTGCTTATAATCCGCTGTAGTTTTTCATGGCTCACTGCCATTTAATGGGGGGGGGGGAGAAATAAAGGCGATCATGTTGCACGCACATGCATTTGTGTGTGTGTCAGCGTATGTGTGTCGGGGGTAGAGAAATACAGTGATAATTTTATAGACAGAAAACTACATGTGCATCGCCCTCCCCCTCTTACTCAAAAGTCCTTTAGAGCGTCTCAATGAGCTTCACGGTTACACGAAGCCCTGAGCTCGGCCCTAACGTGACCCCCACTGAACAATTCTCATCAATTATTCCAGAGCCACAGAACGTGAATTCGGAGATGGTGGTGTCTACTTCTTCTAGACTAGATTCTTTCTACTCACATGGATTGTATCCTCTGATCTCACTACTGCTTGGGGTTTTGAAAGAAATAAAGAGAAATGAAAAAGGAGTTTTAAAAGAAAAATGATATGAAGGGAAAAGAGCGGAGGGTTACAGCGCCTGGCTCCGAGACTTTTTAAAGGCAGTTTGAACACATTTAGAGGCAGAAATTGGAATTAAATTTGACCAAAGCAAAATCAGCAGGCTGCTTCTCTATCTAAGGCTCTGACATGAACTGAAGTAAATAGGAGTCAGCTTTGAAAGTGGCTGATTGCAATGAGGCAGCACAGAGCAACCCATCTGATTCCACACTCATCAGGGTCCTTGGTGATCGGGAAGCTTTTTTATCTTTGAGTCAGGACTCTGACCTTTCTTGCCTTGTGGCATCTGTCCATCTCTGTAAAGAGAAACCTTTTACTTGTACTGTGTTCTTTCCCTTTTTATAGCACAGCCTCCGTGCCTTCTCCTGTGTGAGGGAGATGATTTCCTGTTCTAAGTACTACGCAACCAGAGCTGTCCCTCAAATGTCACAGGTTCTCCAGTCTGCAGTAGAGCCTGTGCACGGCTTCTTGTCTCCCCACTTTTCTCCCCTCTTAGAGAACATCATGGCTGCAGCCTGGTGGTGGACTGAGCAGCGCTGGTTGAGCTAGAGACTTTAGATCTTCAGTAGCCAGGGTCCTGCACATGTTAAACAAGTGCTCCCTCTGAACTGAACCTCTGATGGCACCATGCTTTTAACAAATGTGCAAACCTGCTCTCCAGCCCCGCAGAGGAGTCTCGGGTTCACTAACACAGGGTTACTTGAGTCACCAGGCATATGCAACTTGTAAAGACCTCCACAGTATCAACCTGAGATGGGACCTGTTGAGCCATTTTCATTTTGTGAACTATTTTTATAGACGTCTCTTCTGCTCCATCGTGGCATAAATGAAACAAAGTTGTTGTTTTGTTTTGTTTTGTTTTGTTTTTAAAAGAGTCACATTCAACTCTTGGTATTTGCAAGCTTCATTTCTCAACTCTAGAAATGTATCAGATATGTATCACAGGTGGAATAAAATTAATTTTCCCACCCACAGTCGTTCATTAGTAAAGTAAGGCAAGAACTTAATGGATTTGTGCTTGGAATGCCTAAAATTATTTCACCATAACAAAAGGTCTTGAAAGACTAAGAAAACGCAAGATGACAATTAAATTGCCTCTCTGAACTGCATGGCTGTACCGCGGCAAACGGCATCTTAAAAATAGCTCATTGTAGAGCTAAAAAAGAGGGAGAAACACATGAAGGAGGCACAAAGGTGTTGCACACGGAGTGGAAAGCTTTTTAAAAATACCAACACGATGAGTTTGCTTTGCTTGCAGCCAAGTCCCAGATTTTCAGGATCCTTCCTGCTTCCATATCCTCTGTGTGGGGGTGTGACTTGCTTCAGTTAGAATCCTCTGCAAGCCGAAGGATAAACCTTCATCCTTCCCAAATCTACAGAAAAGCTTGTAGTCTGCATGTATTGAAACCCACTAATTAACAATTTGACACTCCGTGTGTGTGTGTGTGTGTGTGTGTGTGTGTGTGTGTGTGTGTGTAGGTTAACAGGGCACAGCAGGGAGGAACATCTTTGAAACATTATCCCCAGGCCTTGCTGTAGGATGCCAGGCTTCTAGATCATGCCAGAGGTAGAAGGGATCCTGGTGGCCATCTAGGCCAAGAGCCTCTTTAAAGATGAAGAAAGGAGGTGTGGAGAGGGTTAACTGAGGTTCAAGGGCGACAACCAGTTAGAGGTCAAATGAGAAGAGCCCTGGCCTCCCTTCGCTAGAGCATCCGAACACCAGTTCTTGCTTATTAACTTGATAAAGGCTTGCCAGAGAAGACTGCAGCATGAATCCATTGTCTAGCTATTAGTCTTTATTAAGGCATCTAATTGAAAGCAATTCGGCTCGCTGAAACTGTCCTCTATAGCCGAATTCTTCACTGGTGTTTGCATATTGTGTCCTTCGCTCCCATTCAAAGCCCAGGTCTGACAGCATTTTCTCCTGGATCCTGGGCAAACAACCCCCTTTGGTGGGTTGTACCCACAAGGCCAGCTGTGATCCTCCTGAGGATAAGGAGGTTCTGGAACCTTCTGGGTCCCCTGAGGTTTGTTTGTTTCCACCATACCTCCCCAAATGGCCACTCCCTCCCCCTCACTTCCACTCCCCCACCCTCACCAGCAGCGGGCTGTAGGGCAAAGGATCAAATACATATTCCTTTTCTGTTATCCGCAAGCATTCATCAAACAACTGTTTTCACTCTACGGCTTTCCCAGATGCTTATATTTTTATTGTCTGATGTTATAAAAAAATTCTTTCAAGTGATAATTGTCTTTCAGAAGGTCAAGACTTGGTGTTGAGATCTAGAATTCACTGTCTCCTGCCATTTTATTGGAAGAGTTCAGCATGTGAGTTAGTGCTGGGCACTTGACAGGTTTGAAACCCCCCAGACATGAGGGGGCCCATCCTCACAAGTTCGTCTAGTCTGAAATAAACTAAACCAACATAAAAAAAAAAAAACTAGAAATTTTAGGTAGTTTGTTATTAATCAAATTACCATTTGGGTTAACCCTAGGAAAGTCTACAGAGTTGGGGGTATTTCTTTTGTCTTTTTCCTGCCTCTCTGGGGACTTCCTCCTGTCTCCATCTGTCCTCACCTTAGTGCAGAGAGAACAAGGCTGAGAGGACTGGAATTAGGATGAGGTGATGTGAGAGGCCCACAGTTTAAGGAGGCACCAAAAATTCAACTGGGAAGATCAATATTTTTATGCATTGCTTAAAAACCTAAATCAATATAAAATCCTTGATGAACAAAACATCAATATTTTAAATGAAATGAAGTGCGATAGTGGTCTCTCTTTCACATTGGGCTCCCATGTGGATTGGCATGGCAGTAAGAGTTAAAATCTGAAACTAAAGTGAAATGGAGTATGTGCATGTGCATGAGAGAGTGAGTCTGTGTGTATGTGTTTAGAACAGGCAGGGAGAAGAGAGAGATGGAGAATAAAGTCAGGAGAAACTTTTAATCTCCAGAGGTTAGCCCGATCAATTTTATAGGTGAAGAAACAGAAATTAAATGTGTTGCCTTCAATCACATAGGTCTTTCAAAATACTGAAGCTCAAGGGTATTGACCACCAGTCCTACAGTGGCTTCCATGGCAGGTGGACCACCCCTGCCCATCCTCACCCCCACCCCACCCTCCTCATTCACAAGGAGGTCAGAATTGGAGCAAACTATTGAGCTATACTATATACAAACAGAGCATGTTTCGGGGGGGGGGGGGGCTTTTTGAAATAGACTCTCACTCTTTAGCCCAGAACTCAGTGAGTTGCTGCCTTAGCCTCTGGAGTGCTGAGATTGTAGGTGTGTGCCTCTACACCCAGCTCATATAGCATAAGTTCTGAACAAGGCAAAGGAGAACTGTGGGCTGTCATTGTTTCAAATCCACTTCTTTCTGTACCTTGTGCTCAGGGTCTCATGAGCTGGTCTACGAGGTCAGCATTTAGGTCAAAGACAGTATGATCAGCTTGCTTTGTTTTACCTGAGAGTTTCTTGGATTTAATGCTGCAGGTCTCAAGTCTCAAGAAACCCTCTCAGTTCTAGACAAGCTGCCGAAGTTGGTCGGCTCTCCTCAAATGGCCTGTGTCCAACTGAGACCACGTTGTGATGTCTCCAGTCATTACAGAAGTGGATCCTTGACTTTTCCTTTGGAATAGGATGCAGCCCTGGTTTGTGAGTAAAGGAGTACCTGGGTTCTGTTTTCCAGTTTGGAGATAGGAATTGGGATAAAACCTGTCCCTTGGCCTCTGATAAGAGCCAGATGTGTTAGTTAAGGCACCATAGGTAAACAGGAAGGTCAAGAATTTCAAAACAGGGTGGACTCCACAGAGAGACCTGTCTCAGTGGGAGGAACATGAACATTAGATATTGATGGTAAGGGTCTGTTATCTGGATCCAGGAGTAGTTATGACCGTCCCCACCCACAGTATCTGGGTGGTAGCCCAGAAAATTCTGGTGATGACCCAGAGGTAAGAGGCAGGAATTGGCAATCCTGAAGATCTATTCTGTGTTGCTACTGGAATCAGGGCAGAGGATAATGGAGGAAGGAGCTACCAAACCAGTGACAGGAGTCTAGCATGATTGTATGACCAACTCTGGAACATCTTCATAGGTACTGTGACACAATTGTCCTTAGCACTGAGCCCATCTCCCAGGAGAGAAGAGGACTGGTGGAAAAAATGCCAGACAACTCTGTCAACACCTGCATGGCATGTGACTGTCTCCCACCTGGACACTTGAGAGGAAACTTCAGACACGAAGGCAAGAAAGGGAAGGAGGGCTGGCTAGTCCATCACTTATCTTTTTCCCTGTGATATGTATGTACACACATACACACACACACCCAAACACACACCACTCACATACTCTCTCCCCAAACACACACACACCCAAACACACACCACACACACACTCTCTCGACAAACACACACACACACCAAACACACACACACCTAAACACACCACACACACACCCCTAAATACACACCACACACACACACACACACACACACACACTCTCCCTCCCCACAAACACACACATACATCACACACACCACACACTGCAGTATGAAGTTCCTAATGGTGTCACAAATGAGAGTACAGTGGGCAAGTGTTTGAGTGGGACAAGAGATCCAGGTTCACAGTAGCTCAGGCAACTGTCAGTGCTCATGGTCTCTCTGAGCAGTTTCCACTGGGCCAATTGACTTAGGAAGGCACAACGGCCCCACCCAGACAGCAGTCAGAATATCTATTACGTGAATCAAAGAGACTGAAGAGATTCCAAAGTGGTCACATGCTATGGAAAGAATCTGATCAGACTGTGCAGTTATGGAACAGATAGCATGGAAGGGATGGGGAGGTTCAGGGAGAAGGAGACGGAGGCTGTAGAAGAGATGCCATCTGATGCCACCTACAGCCTGTCCCCACACAGTTGTATGTCACTAGGTCTCAAGGAGTGGTACCCTTGTCTAAATGCTGTTCAGTTCCCCCATCCCTCTTACAAATTCCACAAAGAGAGAGGCCTGCATCCTACTCAGCTTGATTCACGCCAGTGCTTAGCCCAGTGCCTTCCACATCATAGGTATTCGGGCAGTGTTTCTGATAGTAACTTAAGTGGAAATCTAAAATGGATTTACGGAGTTCAGGTTGTTGTTGTTTTGTTTTTTTTCTCAAAGATATGTGGAAACAAACCCTGACAAACTGAATTCCACATCTAAGTGTCCAAACTACAAGCAGAAATTATTATTGTCAATTGTATAAGCAATGCTGTCAAAGATTTGAAAGTTCAGTGTAAAAGGGACACAGACTTTCTTAAGTTCAATATTTAGAACATGTATATCTGTTCACTGAATATAATTTTATCTCTCTAAAAAGAGTCCACAATGCCCTGCAAACCAGAATGACCAATTCAGAGAAATTAGGTGGAGTTTGTATTTAAAGGCTCTCTATATTATATAGGCTGGTTATACATCATGGGGGAACGTGGAGATGGTTCATCCTCAGTGCCAGGGAGCTGCTGATGACTAGTCAAAGCCTAAGGATATCTCAGTATTCTTTAGTTTCTCTACCTTGTCCTCTTTCTTTGTGTGCACCCATGTGAATGCATGTGTGTGCATGCATGTGTGTGTATGCATGTGGAAATAACCTTGGAGGCCATTCCTCAGGAGCCAGTCACCTTGTTTTTTGAGACAGGGTGTTTTGCAGGTCTAGGTTTAGCAGTAACTTAAGGCTGTGTATCAGTTAGGGTTTTATTGCTGTGAACAGACACCATGACCAAGCAAGTCTTATAATAAACAACATTTAATTGGGGCTGGCTTACAAGTTCAGATATTCAGTCCATTATCATCAAGGTGGGAGCATGGCAGCATCCAGGCAGACATGGTGCAGGAGGAGCTGAGAGTTCTACATCTTCATCCAAAGGCTGCTAGTGGAAGATTGACTGACTTCCAGGTAACTAGGGTGAGGATCTTATGCCCACACTCACAGTGACACACCTACTCCCACCAGGTCACACCTATTCCAACAAGGCCACACCTCCAAATGGTGCCACTCCCTGGTCCAAGAATATACAAACCATCACAGGCTGGTTAGCCAGCAAGTACCAGGAGTCTGCTTTCCCAATGCTGGGGTTACATGTGTGTACCACTGGGCCCAGCTTTTTTCATAAGACCTGGGGGGGGATTAAACCCAGGTCTTTGTGCTTACACAGGAGGCATTTTACCTGCTGAGCTATCTCCCTGACCCCTCCTTTATCACTCTTTTTAGAAATGATTTTTAAAATTTTACTTTATGTGCACTGGTGTTTTGCCTGTATATATGCCTGTGTGGGTATGTCAAGTCTCTTGGAGCTGGATTACAAACAGTTGTGAGTTGCCATGACCAACAGTTATGAGTTGCCATGGTGCATTTGCCTCTGTCTGTTCTCTACCCCATCACTTCCCCAAAGCAACAGCCGTGCCTGCTTTTCCCTCTCTTCTGAAACAAGACCACAAACAACTTCTCCTTAGAGTTCATGGGGTTCTCATGAACCACCTCACACTTATATGATTCATCTAAGTAGATATCTGTTCTTGCATCCAAAGGCATCCCAGGCTTCTACATCCTTATTTCTGATGTAGTAGGCCTGCCCAGTGTTACAGAGATGAGTGTTGAGTTGGGATATAAAATGGCTGGTCAGAACACAGGGCACATGCTAGGAAGCATCAGGATATCTGGAAAGGATGGACCATCCCACTTTCTGCTTTAGAGTTGGACATTTCAGGATCTTTTAGACAAGGCCCTTGGACTGCATTTAAGCACCTTGTTAAGACCATTAAATGATGTCTGTTATGCAAAAGAGGGAGAATTCTCATTGCTATTGCTGCTAAGACCCTACCTATGTTGTAGTCTTAGCTAGATATAGGTGGGTGATCAGTGCTTTCTTTCTTCTACCTTCCTTCTTTTCTTTCTTTCTTTCTTTCTCTCTCTCTCTCTCTCTCTCTCTCTCTCTCTCTCTCTCTCTCTTTCACAAAGAATGGAAAACATTTAAAATAACGAAAAATAAAGTGGACTTTATCTCCCTAAAAGGACTGGCTGTAGAGCAGCAAAACCCTGTTCTGTCTCCAGAAGGAACGGTGGCAAGAGAATGGCTTTATGGGGAATTACTGGTATTATCAAAGGCTTTTCAGAATAGACTTGAAATGAATAGTTGTATACTGGTTTTATTACTGCTTTGTGGGCTTACAGTTTGGTTTTGTATGGTATTTTTCTCTCCTCTATGAGATGGTTGCTAGGGCTCAAGAGCAGATAACCTTTATTGTGTTGAATTTGGACTGCACATAATTATCTTATAATTTAGGTTCATCATGCCATTTTGACAGTTATATTATGAGCTCTGAGGGAAATTGAGCCCACGTGCTCTAAGCTGCTTCCTCTTCAGGTGCCCTTCAGGTTAGGATGTTTCTGTCCACATTTCTCCCTTCCCATCGCCTTGGGACCAGAGGATGCTGGAGGTAAACCAGATGGCCTAGTGTGGGCATTGCTGAATCACCGCAGTACTTGCTCTGAACATTCTTGTCCCCAGTCAGTGTGTTCAGGTGGCTATATGCACATGGATCTCACGGATGCAGTTGGCTGTCACTCCAGGTGTATCCTGTGGCTTATCACCCAGGAACAGCAGGAGCAAATCAAGACAATGTTTCTTAATCCTCCATGGACATTTCTTTTTTTTTTTTCTTCCTTTAGTTTTTTTCAATTTATTTTTATCTTATGTGTGTGTGCTGTGTTTGCGCTGTGTATATATGTCTCTGTGCGTGCTATGTGTATGTACTACGTGTCTGTGTATCATATCATATGTGTATGTGCTATGTGTGTGTGTATGTGTGCTCTGTATATGTGTGCTCTTTGTGTGTGTGCTCTGTATGAATGAATGTGTGTTGTGTGTGTGCTATGTATATTGCTATGTGTGTATGCTGTGTGTGTGTATCTCTCTGTTATGTGTCTGTGTGTTATGTGTGTAAGTGCTATGTGTATACATGTGCTATGTGTGTGCTATGTGTGTGTCAGGTCAGAGGAAGGTAGTAGATCCTCTAGAGCTGGAGTTACAGGCAGTTGTTAGCCACCATATAGGTTCGGGGAACCAAAGTTAAATACTCTTATTCACTAAGCTATCTCTTCAGCCACCCCCACCTTTTTTTTTTTTTCCTAAAGGGCTTTAAGTAGCCCAGGATAGCCTCAGACTCACTGTGTGGTCCAGGATGGCCTTGGACTTTTGATCTTTGCCTCTGCCTCTCTCGTGCTGGGATGATATATGTGCACCGCCAGGCCTCATTCATTCAGAGCTGGGTATAACATCCAGGGCTTTGCTCATGCCAGGGAAGCTCTCTAGCACTGGAGCCCCAGCTCCTCACCGTCCAAGTTGTTTTGTCTTCATTTCTGAATGATCTGAGGTTGGCGGTGTGTCTTATCTCATCTCTCCCAGACTTTTCTCTAAAGGAAGGTAATGAGCCAAAGCCAGCTCTCAGATGCATCGGGGAACACTCTGCTTAAAAGAAACCCCTCTTGAGTAGCAGTCATTCTCCTCTGCTCCTTCCCATTGCTCTAGTAGAAGTCTGCGACCCATCTACTACGTTCAGAAGATGATAATTACAGAGGTACTTGTGTACCTCTTAGACTCAATGTCATCTTTGGTTCACTATGTTTAGCAGATTCTCATGTTTAGCAAAGGCTTTCCCCTTGTGTGCTTTTCAGGGTCTCTTTATAGCCTTGGGTACTCTGTGGACCATAGTATAGCAGGGAGCCATTTGTTAAGTGTCCAATGAGCAGGGATCACAGAGGCATGGGGCACTCTCTTTCACTCTGAACATTGACAACTGGAGAGCTGATGAAATCCAGGTTCCTGACGGGCATGGCATCTCTTAGATGTCTTGGATGTTCTTGTCTCCAGGGGTTCCTACTGCTCTGTTTATCTCTCATGGAACACTAGCCGGCTGCTGAACTAATCCTGCCCTATTGGTCTCTATTGTGCAAGCTGATAAGCTTCTCTAAATTCCTAACATAGCACAAGCTGTGCATCTTGGTAATGGGGAGAATTAGTCTCTGCTGCACACGGAGGCCCTCTAAGAGTTGAGCTGAGCCTCCATGGGCATGCGTATTGATGAACCGACAGCTTGGCAAATAAGAGTCCTGAAGGAGTCTGTGTCAGTTCTGCTTTGAGCAGTGGGACAGGAGCCACTGACCATCTCTACTTGGGCTCCTACTACTTATCCTTAATAAGTGACTTGTAAAGTTTCTGAACTAGGGGGGAAAACAACTTTAAAGATCATCTAGTCAACCTACTTTGCTGATAAGGACATTGCATTCCAGTGTGCTTAAGTAATTTGCCCTGAGAGATAGAGCTAGTGAAGAGTTGGGTATAAATTCTGCAGTGGAGTTTCTCATTGGATTCAACAGGGGTAAGTGCTGGGTTCCACGAAGCTTTTTGAGTAACTAATTTAGATAGCACAAGGCATTATGGGAGATCTGAAGAATGAAACATGGCACCCACATAGTTCTTAGCAGCATAGACATAGAGAAATAACTACACGAATTGTCAGGAGAGCTTCACTGTGGATCTAAACTGGGATAAACTGGGGCACCTTATGTTCTAGTGAGACTACTACTACCAACAAGGGACCCAGTTTTCCTAATCTGGGCTGACAATTAGATTAGCAGATAGCATCAGAGAAGATAGGAGCTGACATCCATATGCAGTATATGGACGTTAACTCCTCATTCTATGGTCCCTTGTGCCTCGGCCATGATGACTGGGTTTCCTGGAAAGAGGACACCTTTCTCTGCTTCCACGCACCCATAGCCACTACCTAGGTATATAGACTTGAGTGGGACTTAATCCTTCTAAAATTCAATATCTTCATCTCTGAGACACTAGAGATAACATCATATACAGTGTGGGCCGATGATAAAGACTACATCAGGTAACACGAACATTTTATCACTCAGCAAATCCTTGTTATACTGGCCATTGTGCACCAGGTTAAGTTAGCGCCTTTCTCTGCCCTTCCATGCACTTCCCTAGTACTTCCATGCATTTCCCTATGACTCACCTCTCACCAAGGCTTCCTCCCTCTGTCCCCATTGTCCAGAAGTTCTTTGCCCCACATCCTGCTTCCCACCCCTTCCTGCTTCTACTTCCCCCATCTCTACTCTTTTCTCTCGAGTTTTGATTCTTTCTTTCGCTTCCCATTCAGCCTCTGTCCGGCTTCCTGTTTTCTCCGCTGTCTCACAGTTTATACCCTTCACCTCAGCCCATCACCCCTGTCTCCTGCTCATTTCCCTCTCTTCTGTGTTATGGTCTCACACTATCTCTGCTTCTACCTTTGGCTTCCCTGAAGTTTCCAGGACTCTCCCCTCTTCCATCTCCCATGGTCCATCTCTCTTCTTCATGATTTTGCCTGGAATTGCGCCTGGTTCTTGTGCCTCTGAGAAGTCCTCATTGAATCTCACCTCATGGTGTTCAGACCTTCAGGAATTCAGTCTCCTCAGTGTGGGTTGGGGCCTGTGACTTGAATCCAATAAATGGCCTATTATAACACTGATAGGATATCACTTTTAAGTTTAGATTTAAAAAGGAAAGCAATGTCTGTCTTGATGCTTTTTGGCTACAGGGAACACAGCCATTATGTTGCAAATGACCTGACTAACAAGACTTCAGACCAAGAACCTCAAGTTTCTACCACCAGCCAGAGGACCTGTGGCTGGCCAACAACCAGCCGAGCTCTTAACTCTCCCAGGAGCCTCTTTATAGCCCCTCTGGCATCTTCACTGTACTTGTATAAAAGATCCCAAATCAGGGGGTTCCCAGGCAAGATGCTTCTGGATTTCCAACGCAGAAAACCTATAAAGCAAGCAATGTTTGTGACTTAAGGTAACTTATATGGACTCTTTGGGCCTCAGTCTCCTTGGGACCCTTAGAGGTTGTTCGGGTCTACTGCGTCAAATGTCCTGTGTGAGAGGAGGCGGCTGTGGCTGCTCCGAGGCCCATCCTTTCTGTTTTCCATAGGAAGTCCAGTGCCCCCCACATCTCTGTGTTTTAAGCTCTGCTTCTTTCTATTTGCCTCACATTTTGGCTCCTATTATCTGAAGCCTGTTTCTAATTTCTGGCAGAATTGCAGTGGCCCGTTGTTACCTCACTCCGCATGACACGCCAATTTCATGTCCGAGTCACGGCTATTGTCTCTGTCCTCTGATAATCTCTCTTGTTTTTTTCTTTTTAATTCCCATAGAACATGTGACTATAGAGAGTTGTCCTTGTGCCTGATCTTAGTGCTGTGTGGCCCCCAGACAGGGGTGAACAACAGACAGACAAGACAGACAGACAGACAGCCTGTCTGCCACTGAAGCATCTTTTCTTGTTTAAGAATTTGCTCTCCAGATTTCAGGTTCCCTTCCAACTCCCGTAAAGACTGGAACATATTAAATAAAAGCTGAGCTGAAATTGGATGGAATGTCTCAGGCACTTAGAGTCAAGAGTTCTCTTTCAGGGAACCACGTGGGGAAGGGGCCAGGGCGTGTCTGCATGAACGTAGAAGAAGGCTTTCCTATCTTTCTGTTACCATTCCAACTTTAAGCAGAGACAACATCTTTTTTTTCTTAAGCAGGGCCTGTAACCTAGGATCCATCACTTATGTATGGTGTCCATGGCAACCAGGCAATGGTATGGGATCCCTTTTCACTGGGGAATTCCTTTTATGGCTCATTTCCAAAACCAGCATGGCCAGTACAAGAGTCTGCAGTTTCCCAGTTGCTTAGCAACCAGATCCTATGCTCTGGTCTCTAGGAAAAACAGGCAGTTTTTTTTTTTAAGTGTTTGTCGTCAGAATCATATGTTACATTGTCTCTACTTTGTCTCTTTAGAATAAAATAATTAGTGTGTGATAAGGATGCAGGAAAGGGCAACTGCTGGCTCCCTCCCTCCTTGCTGTTCATGCCTCCACTGCTCCTGGCGGGCTGCTGCAGGCAGGCAGGGAGAGGGAGGGAAATGGTAGCAAGCTTTCAGCTTGTAATTAAGCACTGCGAGCCATCTGCACATTGAAAGCTCTACATTTTTAACGTCTCGTGGGGACATCAAGTATGTCTTAAGCCAGCAATCTGTGATGCAGTCCCTCCCTCTCTCAAACCAGAAAAGCCAGACTCCACCCACAGGTGTCATTTGGCCACATCTTCCCGTACATTCCAAGGGGGCTGGGCAGAGTCAGTGTGCTGAGAAAGGGCATGCGACCTTGTGCCTCTGAGTGACAGCTGAGGGTTTGCACCATGGATGATTCTGTTATCCATATCTGGTAGGTATAGAGCAGGGGCAAAGCTCAACACTCTCACGTAAAGGACAAAGAAGTACCCTGCTGGCAGTGTCACAAAGCTAAGGTTGAGAAACTCTAACTTAAGGAATCAGAAGATGCATCTGTCTTGTTCAAATCCAGCACTCTGACTGATGGGGTAAGAGGTTGGGCGTGGAGACCATCCTAATCAGCAGACACAATACCAGCTCACATTTCTCTATGACAGGGAAGCTCAAAGCCCTTACGGGGTGGCTGATTAAAGGAGTGTTGATCAGTTAGTCCTCTGGAGTTTGTGACAATGGAGGCAATCCATAAGGAGACCTCCCCGTAAGGACAAACAGTGGAGTACACTTGGCACTGGACAGAACCATCCTCTCGAGCTGACAACCAAGATTAGCCATCATGTGTGGGTTCTTAGGATTTGGTGCAGGCCTTCCCTCTTGTACAGCAGGTGTATCACCCACTGAGCATTCCCTCAGGCCAGGAATTACATTTGTATGAAGATAGTGAGGACCAAAGATTATGTGTGCATGCACACACACATGGACATCTCTATACATGCACCTGCTGTGGTAACAAACACAAGGCTGGCTCTTGATGATATAATATACATTCATATATACAGTCCTTTTACAAACTCTTCCCCAGTGATGCTGAGAATGAGGCCAAGGGCTGTGTGCTAGGAATATGCAATTGGCCTCCCTATTATGTCATCTATGACAATCAGATTTCCCTCAGGATAATATGCTTGTACCAAATGTCACAACATTATGTAAGAGGGTTTCGAACCTATTTCTATCTTCAGGGTTGTTCTGCTACCTTTTGCAGGATAATGCCAGACATTGCATTTGGTCTTTGTGTGTTGTGTGGTGCAGTGTATGTTGTGTGGTGCAGTGTGTGTGTGTATATGTGTGGTCAAGTGTGTGTATACTGGAGATTGAGCACAGGGCCTTGTGCATGCTAGTCACATGCTCTACAACTGAACTACACCCAAGCTCCCATCATGAGTTCAATACATTTAGTAACCTTTTCTTTCCACTTGCTTGAAACCTTGAGGATACCTCTTAATTTTAATAAGCTAATTTATTTTCACAAGATTGGATCCTTTCATAATTTTCTGAGCTGTAATAAGTGCCCAGTTAACTCCCCAGCTTCTAACCTGGCCTTGTCTAGAAGCCCTGAAGACCCCCCGATCACTTGCAATGCCCTAATTTTTATTATTTTTTTTCCTTGAAATTCATCTATTAAAACAACATCTTTCATTCTGTGTTTAAATAAAGGTGGGCAACATTCTCTTTGAGGTGTTTTTCTTCTCTCCCTTATTCTTTCTAGCAAGTTCCCCAAACAGGGTAGCCTTTTAGAGACAGAATCCTTAGTGGGTCCCAAGTCCCCTCCTGGCTCATAACAATTT
Organism: Mus minutoides; assembly: GCA_902729485.2. Classification (NCBI taxonomy): domain Eukaryota; kingdom Metazoa; phylum Chordata; class Mammalia; order Rodentia; family Muridae; genus Mus; species Mus minutoides. The sequence continues at coordinate 88,346 of LR749527.1, forward strand.
GCATCTCATCTTCTGAAGTTTGTCATTTTTCTTCTTGATGTCTCTTCGCTCTTGTTAAAATTCTCCTCCCAGGTCTCCCTAACTCTTCCAGCCTCACTCAGCCTCACTCAGCCTCTCTGCGTCGTCAGCTTCCTGTAAACACGGATGCCCTCCAGAAGCTTCTGGGTTTTGCTACTCCAGATCTAGGTGAAGTGTGATCCCACCCAATTCTGCTCAATTGACTTAAGCTCCTGCCAGTACAGGTCTGAACATGTCTCCGCTAAGATTCTCCCCCTCCACTGGAGATAATTAAATGATGCTAAATATAGAAGCAGCTTGCTCATCCCTCCCAAACGAATTTAAGGACTCTCACCTGGAAGCCATCGTACTGGGGGGAAATGGCAGAGGCCAGCTTCTATGAGGATAGCACACAGAGGCTTTGGTCTCTGAGCAGGGAAGAGGGAGCTAGAGCAGTCACATCAGACTCCTGAGCTATTTGAGACTGGATGGCTGGGGGCTATGGAGGGGGGAGGGGATGGAAGTGGTTACCGGAAGTACCAGAAGCTCTGCAAACTATGCAGGTCTGAGCAGTGGCAAAGGAGTCAGAGGTAAGCTATATAAAGGTAAAAGGGCATTAGGCAGCAAGTCTGGGATTCTGGATGACAGATGAGAGATTCAAAACAGAGCATCCTTAGAGCCCTGCAGGCAAGGCTTTATCAGGGCAGAAACTAAACTCAGGCTGAGCCCTGCCACTAGGAAGGCTGAAAAGAGATCCTGGCAGCTCCTGAAAGCAGCTGCCTAGAACTGGAGCCAGGAGGAAACAAGCGAGGAGGGCTTGATGCTTTCTTGGGCAAATAATTCTTTCCCTGTCCTTGTAAGGCCAGTAGAGATTCCTAGGTCAGTCAACTAGTCCATTGGCAGGTCAATGAGGAATACGCATGGTATACGCATTCCTCAGGGATCAGCCACTCACTTCAGGGCTGTTTGTCGTCACCAAGTTCCTGCATGATGCGAGATTCATGAGGCACTCCAAGAAAACCATTTCCGTGGTCACTAAGTTTGAGATATTTGCAAATTCCAGGTCCTTCCTGGAGATTCACAACATTTTAGAAGCCCTGAAAACTGACTAATGGAAACCTATTTAATGGTTCTTAAGTCAATATTTTTCAGATCTAGTCAACAACAGGATTCAGTAGGATTCCTTTGTTATGTAATGATGGTGAATATCCTGTGGACAAGCTTTGAGAAACATTGTTCTAGAACATTCCCATTCGCATGTTCCCAGGCCTCCACAGCCTGGCCTTGCCCTTCTTTCCAGCCTTTCCGTAGTTTCCCCTACATCCCAGCCATAGTAAACATTTCCCCTCTGCACACTCCCATTTGACGTTTCTTTTTTATACAACAGGTGATTCATCATCAATCTCACACACAGAGGGACAAAAACAGGGCCTCACCTCCCTGAATCTTCCCTACCTCCATGTCTGCCTATTCTTTGAGGCTTACTTCAAACGTGGCATTTGATTCATGCTCTGTCCTGTCTCTGCTCTCAGCTTCCCGTCACTATAAATAACATTCCCTCTCCTTTAACCCCTCCTACCCTGCATCTATTACTCTCTGGGTACTTTGCTTTTTTTCCCCCAGACAGGCTCTCCTAAGCTAGCATGGCTTTGAACTCTCTCTGTAACTTAGGATGAACATGAACTTCTGATCCTCTTACCTCCATCTCTCAAGTGCTAGGATTGTAGTGCCACATTCTATTTGTGCTGTATTGGGGATTGAACTTAGGTCCTTGTGCACGCCAAGCCACCATTTAACCAACTGAGCTAAAGCATTAGCATATTTATGCTGTTTTCCTTGGGACAGGGATATGCATTTGACTCATTTTCATACCTCCCATGTTTATAGGCGTGTTCAAGGGAGCAGACGCATGGTTGCTGACCTCTGAGGTCCAGCAGATTCTCCTCTCAACACTTGGGCCAGTGATGGCAAAGAGACTTGTGAGCATCTAAAGGCCTCATCAGAGACAGCCCCAGGGAGCTTCTCAACAGAGTTCTTAACAGGTCTAATCTATGGGGGAGAGATAGGCATGAGAAAGAAAGTCTCTTTGTGAACCCTCAAGTGAAAGGAGAATTTAGCAAACTGAATGTAAGAGCTGTTAATACTTCAAACCGGTGGCCGTCCATAACTGAAAAGAGCAATTAGCAGAAATGATTCATTATACTTTCATGTTCATGTCTAGTCTCAGGGCTAATTATCTGTACAATTAGCATGTTACCAAAAGCAAATAATTGATGAGCCTGACTTCTTGGAATGAAACATGAGACTTGCGAAGTGTAAATAGCTCTGAGTTACCAACAGCTTCACTTACTTTGACTTTCTAGTGGGGCAGAGCCTGCGCGTTAAAGAAATAATGTGAACATAACCTGCTGGTGTTTAAAAAGACAGATAAAATACAATGATCCGGTGTGCCTGTTTAGATGGCTTTAGGTCTCTCCGAACTCCTTTCTAGCTGTGTGCCTTGGGCCGGTTTCCTCCTGTAACTGTTACTTACAGATCTCAGTTTTGCTGTTCATAAAACAATGTAACAGTGGCCCTCAGTTAAAAGACTCTTGTGGGGATTTTGCATACAATTGATGAGATGATCACTATGAATAATCACTCACATATTTTTATAGTATATAAGGAATATTAGAGGGGAACAGACTTGTACAGACTTATATAAATGTCTTTGCTATAGCACCATCTATATATTTAGGAAAACCTTCTGTGGTCTGCAAATGACCTTTAAAAAAAATAACAAAACTTGTAAGGGAAAAATGAGGTTGGGACAGACAACTTAAAATGTATCCAACCTTAGAACCTCAGCACTCACAAAAACTGTCAAAACTAATGAAATATTGGACTTCTTTTTGTTGTTGTTGTTCTTTTGTTGTTGTTGTTGTTGTTTTGTTTTTTGAGACAGGGTTTCTCTGTATAGCCCTGGCTGTCCTGGAACTCACTTTGTAGACCAGGCTGGCCTTGAACTCAGAAATCCACCTGCCTCTGCCTCCCAAGTGCTGGGATTAAAGGTGTGCGCCACCACCGCCCGGCAATATTGGACTTCTTAAGCATCAACTTTCACACTGCATCTCAGCCTTGGGTCCTTGGGCTACAGCCCTAGATGGCAAGATCTGGGAGGCTGGTAGCTTCTAACAAGAACTAGCTAGCTTCATCAAAATTAAACAGTTCCTTTAAAGTGTAGCTAAGGGCCAGGGAGATAAATCAGCTGGTAAAGTGCTTGTCATATAAGCATGAGAACCTGAGTTTGATCCCTCAAACCTATGGAATAAGTCAAGCATGGTGACACGCTTGTAATCTTGGTGATGGGGGGGCGCGGATGTGGGGGCAGAGACAGGCAGATTCCCTAGGGCTTTTAGTTCAGCCTGTCTAAACTAACCAGACAGTCATAGGTAACTGGTGAGAAACCTTATCTCAAAAACCAAGGTGGTACCTGAGCAATGACACCCGAGGAAGATTTCTGGCCATTACACACATATGCACACGTACACACATGCAACACACATGAGAACAGCATTCTTAACTAGTTCATCTCTTTAGTACAAAAAGAAATGTCTTCATAGCTCATCATTGCACTTTAGGAAAGCTTGGCACAAAGAAACACACCAGCTCTTAATATAAGCCACGCCCTACAGCTGCAGAAGTCTGCTGTGTGTACTCTGTGCTTTTCCTTAAGACCTTCAGAAAGCTCAGGATGCTGCATTGAAGAAGTAGATATACAGAGAAAGTTTGCCCCTGGATGTTTTAGATCATTAATGTGCTAGGAAAAAAATACTGGGCAGGAACCAATGTGATTCTGCGACCTGACAGTTCCCCTGTTTGCCCACAGCCTGTGAGGTCACTCATGTTTAAGGCACACATGTTTTAGAGAGATAGTTTGTACTGAATATCTCCTACTTGCTTGGTATTGTGGTTCAACCTAAATATAAATCCTGTGGCTTAATCTGCATATAAACCTAATAAAGTATACTGACCTCTGAGGCTCAGGGACATTAAGTAAAATCCTTGAGATCATAGGTTTTAATTAACAAACCACGGTATCCTTCCTGAAGTCCACCTGAATATACAGCTTGCACTCTCTGGATTATACTACGTTCCTAAGAATAGATAGAGGTCAGAGAGAAGAAAGGTATCTATGGCTACTACCATAATGAACAGAATTGCATTCCTAACCACAAAGCACTAACATCTACTCTCTTTTAATTCCCACACAGGTATCATTAACACCATTCTACATACCAGAAAGCCAAAGCTCAAAGGACTTATAATCAGGTGAAGGTAAAGCCAGATCCAAACATAGGCCTGCCTGACTCTATGCTGGGTATTTCTCCTCTATTCCAGTTACTTTTGCGCCTTAATGTTTAAAGACGGTATTCACCCAATGTTGGTGAGCCTGCCTCCTTGTTGTTTTTGGGTTGTTTTATTTTGTTTTGTTTTTAAAAAGCTGCACAAGCTGGGTGTGCCGGCCCTCTCCTTCACTCACACTATGTACATAGTCCAAATACAAGTTCACACATGTACAAGTACATTTGCACACACATCCAAATGGATGCATTTGCATATGTACCCCACAAATGTACACACAAAATAGTCACACATATGTACATACAAACTCATGTGAATCTACACCATGCCACCAGTAATTCTTCTGGGGACAGTTTATCAAGTCTTTCTCTCAGCACAGACATAAAAGTCATCTGAACGTCATTGCTTTCATACATTTTTATACATTGTTTTTTCCTTTTTAAATGAGATACCAGCTGATCAAGCAATTCCACTGCTTGGTAACACCAAGGAGACATGGGAACATGTCTACGCAAAAACTTGTACACAGCCAGGGGGCCACAGATCAACACTGTACTGAATACCACTCCTCTATCACACATTAGGCCAGCCAGCAGCCAGTGTCATAACCGCTGAAGGCTGGAGATTGTCAGGGATGTGAGCGTAAAGGAGTACAATCACTGTGAAAAACAGTTGGGTGGTTCTAATCAATTCAAAGTTACTAGTCTAAGTTGGGCACGATGGTGCACTTTTTTAGTGCTAACACTTGAGAGAAAGAGGCAGGCAGATCTCTGAATTTGAGACCAGCTTAATCTATAGAGTGAGTTCTAGAACAGCCAGGACTATACAGAGAAACCCTGCCTTGAAAATGAAGAGAGAGAGAGAGAGAGAGAGAGAGAGAGAGAGAGAGAGAGAGAGAAACCTAGTCTATGACCTTGGCTTCCAATGCCACCCATACACTCTTACTCAAGAGACATGAAAGTGCCTGCTTGCAAAAAACTTTGTCCATGAATAACCATGCCTTGATCATAATATCCCCGAACTGGATCCAATTCAAATGTCCATACAAGAATATAGTTTTTAAATGCTGGCATACTCATCCAATAGAGGAACATTCAACCCTAAAATGAAACTAACCAGCAGCAGGTGAGCTACCATGATGTATCCATCAGATATTATGCTGAACACAATAAGCTAGATTCAGCAGAGCTCATACTACTTCATCCCATTTGCAGGAATGTACTGGTTAGTTTGGTCAAGTTGACACAGGCTAGAGTCAGCCAGAAAGAGGGAACCTCAGTTGAGAATTGCCTCCATTAGACTGGCTTGCAGACGTGGTGGTAGTGGGACATTTTCTTAATGAGTCATGTGAATGCACTATGGGTAGTGCACTGTGGGTAGTGCATTATGGGTAGTGCACTGTGGGTAGTGCATTGTGGGTAGTGCACTGTGGGTAGTGCATTGTGGGTAGTGCACTGTGGGTAGTGCATTGTGGGTAGTGCACTGTGGGTAGTGCATTGTGGGTAGCACGATAAGCAGTGCACTCCTAGGCATGAGGTCCTGGGTTGTATAAGAACACAGGCCAAGCAAGCCAGTAAGCAACATGCCTCCATGGCTTCTGTTTCAGTTCCTGCCTTGCACTCCTGCCCTGACTTCCCTCAGTAATGGACTGTGACCTGAAAGTATAAGCTGAGATAAACCCTGTTCCTCCTCTAGCTGCTTTAGGTCACAGTTTTGTCACAGCAACCCAAGGTAACTAGAACCTTGAGGGGTGGGGGTGGGGGTGGGGGTGGGAGTATCAGAAAAGCAGAAGCCTGCAAGTAAGACAGCGTGGGGAAAACTGCAGCAGAACTTTCCACAGTGTTGGATATACTCTAACTCTTATTTTGGATGCATGTATTTGATGAAACACATTGAATGGCATAGTGAAGATTTGTGCTGTATATACAGAATTTACCTTATACAATACCAGTCTTAATTCTAGTAAGCATGTTTTTCCCAGTGATGATGTTTTTGAAATTCTCAACCTCTTTTTTTTCTTTTTTGTATCTGAATAAGCACAATTGAGTAAACATATTCAGAAGACAGGATCCAGGTTTCTCACTGTATACTTCATACGGAGAGACTGAGTCCTGCAGTGGTCACTTCGGAATTTGGATTAAAGATGATAGCGGCATGAACTCATGACTGTGGGCATTTCTCTCTCTACCTCCTAGGAAAGTGTAAAGACAAAAATCACTCTGGTGGCAGGAGGACATCAAGCAACAAGATCTTGGTTCCAAATGCTCCTTCCCACTGAAAGGAAGCTCTGACAAACAGGATGGTTAGAGGTGATGTAAGCAAGCCTAAGCAAGACCTGCAAGATGCGGGAGGGACTCAGGCTAAACCTAGAACAATGTCAGAAAGTTACTAAATAATAGTGTTGATAGGTTACAATCCAGTCAACAAAACAGGAATGTATAAATCCTCCCCACCCCATCTCTCTCTCTCTCTCTCTCTCTCCCTCTGTCTCTCTCTCTCTCTCTCTCTCTCTCTCTCTCTCTCTCTCTCATACACACACACTTAAACTAGTGGATAAGAGAAATCTTTGCCGTTACTACTAGCAACCCCAATTGGTGAGTGATATAGTTAGAAAATCATCAATGGATGCCAAAACTCATGGGTAAACTTTAGATGGGAAGGGCATATTTACATAATCTTAAAATATCTTCTCACAAATACATATTTAAGCACCAAGGTAGGGGGAGAGTAACTCTGCTGTGGAGAATCTGGGCAGACACAATCTCAACCAAATAATCACATTTGATACCATCAATATTAAGTGACACTCCGTCATGTGTCTCATAATGGGACACTTAATATTATTTTAGTGCCTCAGCCTAAATTTAATCAGGAGGACATATTAGATAAATGCAATTAGAGGGATACATTGTGAAAAAAAAATTGATCCTCAAGTTTATTTATTTAATTTAATTATTTTTAAGTTTTTAAAGAGACAGGGTTTCACTATGTAACCTTGGCTGGCCTAGAACTTCGTATGCTGACCAGGCTGTCTGAGAACTTAAAGAGATCCTCCTGCCTTCACTTGGATTGCTAAGATTAAAGGTGCTTTACTACCACAAGCTGGCCTAGTCCTCAAGTTTAAAAATATGATAAGAACAAGAAAGACAAAGACGCAGGGTGAATCTATGTCATAACTGAAAGCTGTGCATGACTCTAGACCTGAGCCTGGACCCAGCCAGGGTGAATCCGTGTCATAACTGAAAGCTGTGCATGACTCTAGACCTGAGCCTGGACCCAGCCAGGGTGAATCCATGTCATAACTGAAAGCTGTGCATGACTCTAGACCTGAGCCTGGACCCAGCCAGGGTGAATCCATGTCATAACTGAAAGCTGTGCATGATTCTAGACCTGAGCCTGGATTAGGCTTCAAACAACTATAAAGGAAGCCATTAAGAAAAAAGGATGGAATTTGAATATAAATTATTGACTAGCTAGTAATAGTGAACTAAGTTTAAATTCTCTGATTCTTCCAAAGTCCAGGAGGTTATATAATGGAATGCCCTGGTTTTTAGGCAGTAGGATTCAATCAGTTAGCAATAGAAAAGTATAATGTTCACCACTTATTTTCAAGCTTCTCAGATAATAGTTTCTCATGTATAACTATCTATCTGGCTACATCTGTATCTAGCACATTGTCTTCTACATATGTATCTATATTTTGTCTGTCTATAGAGAGAGCACAGGCAGCAGAATATAATCGACAATAATGGGGCTATAAAGAAGTCTTTAAATGATTCTAACAAACTTTGGAATTATGTCAAAATACAAAGTTGCCCAACAATGATAGAAAAGCTGCCAGGAGAATATTCCCTCTGGGTCACCCAAGCTCCTGCTTATCTCGTGAGCAAGGGCACTGGTAGCTTTTGCCCTAGACTATCTTTTGAAGAATGGCTGTATAATGAAGAGTACTGGAAGATAGAGATTAAATTTCCTTCTGGAGCAAAAGGCAGGTTGTTTTTTTTTGTTGTTGTTGTTGTTGAATGAGTATAATGATGTAATGTCTCCCTCCGTGTAAAGGGTGGGCATGTTTGGTTGCTCATTGTAAAAATGTAGATTGCCCTGAGCTCAAGACTCCTCTGTTCTGTTGCATACCTATTGCATACACCGTATCTACCTGGACCCCTACTGGTCCTCTTGTGAGACTTTGGGAGCAGAGGGACTGATGTAATGTCACACTTCGTGCAACCTGTGTGCCAAGAATAAGAATGTTCTTTGTTTCTAACCCAGGAGCTTTGTGTCTGCTGCCAGCATCTCCGATAAGAATGGATACATTAGCTTGCAAGTAGGCAAAGACTTGAAACTTCTTGTAGAAACAGGACAGGCTAGACAAACAATTGGTCTGGGGAAATGGTTCAGCTGGTAAAGTGCTTGCCCCATAAGCTGGAGGATCTGAGTTCCATCCCCAGATGCCATGTAAAGAAGCCGAGTGCTTATAGTAACAATACTATGCTGGGTGCAGCAGCACACATCTTCAATCCTAGCACTCCATGGTAAAGGCAGGAGGATCTCTGTGAATTCAAGACCAACCTGGTCTACGTAGAGAGTCCCAGGCCAGCCAAGGCTACACAGTATGACCCTGTCTTTAAAAAACAAACAATAAACAAGCAAACTTTGGGATTTATTATAAATAATTCTAGCTAGAGCTGGAGACAGGTGGATCCCTGGGGCTCACTGGCCAGCAAGCCTAGTGTAATGGATGCGTTCTGGGCCAGCAAGAGACCCTGTCTCAGAAACCAAGATAGACAGTGTCTGAAGACTGACATCTGATTTGACCATTGGCCTACACACACACACACACACACACACACACACACACACACACACACAACCAATTTGACAATCTGTAGCTACATATTTGTTGAGTTTACTTTTCCTGGTAGGATCTGAACAAATATGAATTTACCCCATATTTACACCAGTGACACACCAAGCAACTGATTTCATCTGGGTCCGCCTTTGTAAACCGGTGAGTCTGTTGGGCTTAATTTATATCAGCATGAGAGGGAGGTTACCTAGCAGGAGTGTGTGACCCCAAGCAATTCCTAAGCTAAAAGTCTCACCCCAGCACAGGTGATGGTCTAACAGGTTCCAGCTCTTCAGTCCAGAGCAGAGAGGAGTTCAGTAAACAATGGAAGGAGAACTGGTAACAAAGAGGAGGGAAAAGCAAGGGTGGAAACAGACCTTACCCATCAACAAGCAGCAAAGGTCAGAACCGCTGGCGTCAATGACAATCTGGGGGATTTCCTGTTTAGTTCTTAGCATGTCTGTTTCCATAGAACAGAGACCCAAAGAAGTCACTCAACTGGGTGGAAAGCTAATTGTGTCTAGAGACTGTGATTTGGGATTCTTTGTCTCTGGTAGCAGGTAACTGTGGTGGGATCAGTGGTAGAGAACAAGTGGACTGTACCTTTGAGTTGGTTCTACAAAAACAAGCTTCTACTTTTATTACTTTGTTAATTTGTGCATTTTTGAAACAGGGTCTCACTTTGTAGTCCCAGATGGCCTGGCACTCACAGAGTTGGGCCTGCCTTTGCCTCCTGAGTGCTGGGATCAAAGTGAGTACTACTCAGCTATTTATTGATATATTGTTTCACTCTGTAGTCAGGGCTGGTCTAAACCTTATCATGATCCTCTTGCTTCATCCTCCAGAGCACTAGAATTACAAGCCAATGACGCCATCCTTGGCCTGAAATAGTCTTATTTTTGTGCGGTAGCATTGGCAGAGAGAACATGAGTTTTCATGAAGCCCTCTTGCAGGCACGTTCAACCTTTTCACAGTGTGATAAGATGTTGTCATCCACAAGGTTCATGCTTTTTTTTTTTTTCTTTTTAAAGACACATATTCACAAATCTTACAATGTTTTAAGTAAGTTTACAATTCAATGTTGGGTTGTATTCATAAGTAGCCTTGAGCACATGTGACCCACAGGTGGCAGGTTAGACAAGCCACAGATGTTCGTCCAATTTTTACATTAAAATCTTTGCTCCCATGGTGAAGAATTCAGGAAGAATTTGAGTGATGACTCTGAGTCCTTACATCAAGAGATATCTTAATACAATTTTCCATCGTAATAGCAAAATTCCTGAATATGTTATGGAGAAAGAGACTTACTTACCGTTTTGGAGCCTAGAAGTCCATATAGACTTGTGCTGGCTCTAAGTAGGGCTTGTCTGGCTGCATTACAATATGGCAGATGGTGCCAGTGCGGAGTGTAAAGGGAAGAGATGAGGCAGGAAGCTGGAGGCCAAGATCTGTCTCGAGTTTTCTATAATTACTCACTTTCAGGGCGTGAGTTGGCTTAGCAGGTAAAGGCGTTTGCTGCACATGCCTGATGCCCTGAGCTTGGTTCCCAGAGCTCAAGTAAAGGTGAAAGGAGAGAACCAACCGCACAGAGTTGTCCTCTGACCTTCATCCATGCACTGTGGAACAGGCATATACACACGATCACATACATACATAAATACACACTAATAATAAATTAAAAAATTAAAAATAATTCACTTTCATGAAAATTTCTTTGCTTTGCAAGGTCAGCCTGAGTTCCTTTCAAGGGCTCTCTACCCAGTGAGCCCATTTTCTCTTACCAGGCTCCAGCTCTTACAGGTTATACTATCTCCCAGTGCTGTCACACCAAGGACTAAGATTCTGCTGCATGAGACTTTTGGGACGCATGAGACTCAAACTACATTCAATCCACAGCAATGGGAATAAGCCCCTTACAGAAGACCCAAGGATGAGTTCCAGGACAGCCAAAGCTTGTCCAGGACAGAGAAACCTTGTCTCAAAAAACCAAAAATCAACTAAATGAAAAAGAAGACTCAAGGAAAACCATTCATAACATCCAAGGTTAAAGTGAGAGAGGGGGTTTCTAGAGACACAGGTCCTCATTAGACACTGAATTCACCAGTCCTAGTGTCTGCTCACTGCCACCCTGTCTTCTTTCTTTGACACAGGGTCTCACTATATAGCCCTGGCCAGCCTGGAACTCCTTATAGACCAGGCTAGCCTCTGGATGATGTGGTTTGCCTGCCTCTCCCTCTGGAATGCTGGGATTAAATGCATGTGCCACCATGTCTGGCTTGGTTTTTATTATTGTTGTTGTTTTGTTTAGTTTTAAAATAATTATTTGGTAAGTTTACATAGTTGCTTTAAATATTATACAAGAATTGTATCGTCTCAAAGATTTAGCTTTGGTCTATATGGTTGGTCTACGTGAGCTACTTGGCCTTTACCAAAGGTAGACTCAGTTGAATTTCTTTCCTCAAACACTCTTTAAAGAATTCATTTGACAGGATCTTATTATCAAGTGTAGTCTTTACTTTCAGGGGAGCTGCAGGATTGCTCAACAAATAAAGTTGCTTGCCACCAAGGGTGATGACCTGAGTTCCATACTTGGGACCCACATGGTGGAAGGAGAGACCCTAATCCCATAAACTGGCTTCTGACTTCTACACATGCACTGTGGCAAGCACAGGCATGAGTGGGCACACTGATGCCCTGAGCTTGGTTCCCAGAGCTCAAGTAAAGGTAAAAGGAGCAAGTTATAGTTGATATCTTCATTATGGCTAAGGAGCAAGTTATAGCTGATATCTTCGTCAAAGAAAGAGCGATCTGTGAAGTCTATTATTATGTCTCTTTTTATAATAAGTTATAGCTGATATCTTCGTCAAAGAAAGAGCGATCTGTGAACTCTATTATTATGTCTCTTTTTTGCTTTCTGCTTGCAAAGCAAAGAGGAGATTTTGTTTAGATCTTGTTATTTTTAAAGAGAACTTCTGTCAACACAACATATCAACAAGAATTTGCATTTCTAGGAGGGTGATTCTGTTTTATCCCCACACTCTTACAAAACAAAAAGGTATTTCATAGAATCCATCTGAGGAAGTATTATTCTATAAAGATCCTGGGCAACTAAGGAAATAAGATCAAATTAACAGAGAAAAGATAATTGAAAGGCAAAATGGGTTTTGAAGGAAAGATAGAAGAAATGGATTTGAGAAATGCAAGGAAAAAGGAGTCTTTCGCATGGCGTGGTGGCGCACACCTGTGGTCCCAGCACTCAGGAGACAGAAGCAGAGGGATCATTCTCTGAAACCAACCAAGAAAATAAAACTAACCCAAGGGCTTTTCTCCTGTGCTCCACATAGCATTTTATAGGGAAAGGGATTTGCTTCTATAGCGTTGCTCTCAAACATTAGGGTTAGCCCTGAATTATGTAATGCCTCATAATCTACTGGGCAGGTGAGGCCCACGAATCCTCCCGACCCTTCTTCAGCCCGTGTCTCCTGTCAAGTATCGTCTATCTTCACAGTTAAGTAAAAACAAGCATGTTTCTTTAGGAGAATTAAGGTCTATGATTTGTTTGATGTGCCCAAGTCCAAAGGTTAGGATACAAAGGTTAAGCTACAGAAGGGCTATACAGAGAAGAAAATAACAGGTATGACAAAAAAAAAAAAATCCATGGGGTACATGCTCAGTGATAGAGCACTTGTTTACTGTGTACAGAGCCCTAAGTTCAAGCACCCAGTACCACACAGACACACAGACACACAGACAGACACACACACACAGACATAGAGAGAGACACACACACACACAGACACACAGACAGACATAGAGAGAGAGAGACACACACACACAGACATACACACACACACACACACAGACACAGACACACACACAGACACACACAGACACAGACACAGACACACACACTCGTGCACTACCATAGTGTTGTCTAGGGTAGCCACTGGCCACAGCAAGACCCTGTCTCAACAAAACAAAACAAAACAAAACAAAACAAAACACCAAAGCAAAACATGACCAAGAGGCTCAGACAACACCTTTTTATTTTTAATCAGGAAGGGGATCTGATATTTGGATATTGGGTTTGTTCAGCATGGAGTCAGCCTACCCTAAGACCTGTTATAGGTACCATACATTTGTAAAAGTAAAATAAAACTAGGACCAGAAACATAAATCTGGAAGTAAGATGCTTTAAAAAAAATCAAGTAAATTTTATAGTATCTTATTTCTCTGGCAATCAGAAAGCTGTGTGCCACCACACCTGTGGAAGGAGGGGCCCATGCTGAGGACCCAGCCCCCTGGGGTTTAACAGTTACACATGCTGTGAACACCGACTTAGGTGAGACTTTTATGAGAGACATCCTATATCCAACAAGCCCCTAATATCCTGTGTGATAATATGAAAGTGCTGGCTGTCCTTTCCTATCTGGATTTTTCTGGGACTATAAAAAGGAAATTCTTTTATAACAAACAGGAACAGAGGCTTTTATTTATTTATTTATTTATGTAACCCTGGACAGGTAAAGGTGTGAAAGACATGTGCCTTTCTGGTGATTGTCTGACAGCTCAGACCCTAAAACGGAACCAGAATTTCCTAAAGGGCAAGCCTGATCTTGTAGTATTATTTTTTATTATTCCAATTTTCAATGTATTGCCTCAAAATCATTCTCCCGTTGCTTATACTTTTATTGTCAAGCTGTCAAAACAGCAACTTTCTACTTAGGTTATAGTTATATGAACACATAAGGGCTTTTTATTAGATTTGCTTTGGGTTGAGTTAGATGGTCTCTTTTAGAAGGGACGCATCATTTGTGCAATGGCGAGGAGGCTGGCGTGGGGCCACATCCCTGAGAGAGAAGCTTCTCATGCTGGGTCATCTTTTGTTTCTGCAAGGCGACGTTACATGTGTACCACCTCCACCCAGCTCTCTGTCTGGGCCCTAGCTCACCTCAACCGTGGGCTTGCTTTTGTCTCTGTCCTTATTATATAGGCCATGCACTAGAGAGAGAGAGAGAGAGAGAGAGAGAGAGAGAGAGAGAGAGAGAGATCAACCAGGAAGGAGGCTGAGCCTCGTGCCATCTCCGACCCTAGTGTCCCTCACAGGTCAGATCTTTAAAGATGGGAATGTAAATAGAGCTGTCTACTGTCAAAGAGGTCATCTGGCACTCATCACACAAATGGGGAAGAATTAAAGATGGGAGGAGTGGAGAGATGGGGGAAGGGGAATTGATATGCAGAAATTACCAGAAACATTGGTAGCCCTTGCTTTTCTTTCTCGTCCATAAATTAGGGTTAGGACTAGATTTGGTGTCACAAACTTTCCAGAGTCACTATAAAAGAAATCACCTACAACCTGGATTCTGTCCACTGGGTTTGTTACTAATGGAGAAGGTACAGGCTTTGCCCAGGACCTCATATTTTTTTAGAACGGCAGTTACTCTCACATCTGCCAGCACCGGAGGAAATTGATGGTAACCAATTGTCTAGGTGCTTTTGTTCGCGCCTCTTTTCTGCTGCACTGGGCTACACAATTACCAGAGCCCTTGAGAATGCTTATTGTCAATAGGAGTAATTTCACATCCCATCCATTTAGTGAAGAGATGTGAAAATTGATCTCGGGTTCTGCGGTAAGACTGGAACCAAAGCTCAGGCTACAAATGCCTTGGAAATAAACATGTGCCCCTCGCCGTTTTCATTAGGTATCGCTGTCACCCAGCCTCTAGGGAAATGAACTCAAGTCCAGCTGTCTTTCTGTGCAAGTTCAGATGTGTTCCCAATCTGGTGGAGTCAGCTGTCATCTTCGTTTATTGTTAAATTTTGTAGTGGTTGTCATGAGGGTTGGCAGCCCCAAGGAGGGTGATTCTGTTTTATCCTCAGACAGGGGAACAACGTAATTTGACACTGACTGCCAAGGAGGTCCTTCCAATTCAGCTTATTGTCTGAGCCCTTTTTTATTTGGTTTCAAAAGTCTCTTCAAAAGGGCAGAAAAATTAGCCTTAAATAGTATTTCTTGGATCGCCTTTAACAGTGGTGATAAGAAGAAAGCGTCTAGTCTTGACAGAAGTGGTTTCATTATAACTTGTTTTTATCTCACCAGAATAAGCATGGGACTTCAAAAAGTGTTTTCATTATGGCTAAGGAGCAAGTTATAGCTGATATCTTCGTCAAAGAAAGAGCGATCTGTGAACTCTATTATTATGTCTCTTTTTTGCTTTCTGCTTGCAAAGCAAAGAGGAGATTTTGTTTAGTTCTTGTTATTTTTAAAGAGAACTTCTGTCAACACAACATATCAACAAGAATTTGCATTTCTAGGAGCTGGAGAGACGACTGGATGGTTAAGAGCTCTGGCTGCTCTTCCAGAAGACCTAAGTTCAGTTCCCAGCACCCACATGGCAACTCGTGGGATCTGACATCCTCTCTGGTCTCTACAGGCAACCCGCACATACATAGTATAAACAAACATAGATGACACTCTCTCATACACATAAATACAAATACATTTTTAAAAAATTGCGTTTCCAGAAGTTCTATCTTTCACAGCAAGGATCCAGTCTTTTTATAAAATGACTTTGTTTATACAAAAAACAAAAAAACAAAAACTACAGTCAAGATGAAACTTTAACCTAAAAATGAACCTTGGAAACAGAAGGTAAAATAAAGCCAGAACAACTGTTATTTTCTGTTTTCTTTCTTGACAGGTGACATTAAGCTGACATTGAGCTACAGACATGACATCATCCATGGGGTATACCCAGTGCCAAACATACTGCATTCTTTTGACCAAAAGGGAGGGTTTGTGCAGACAGACATGCATGGGCTCTGGAGCTCCAGAGCTGGCCTAAGTCTGCAGACAAACAGGTCAAAGCACATTGGAGTTACACAACTCCTGCAGATGCCCAGCCTCCACCCTCGGGCCAGCTGGAGAGTTTACATTTGTCAATTGCTTCCTTGAGGACCTGGCTCAAGACTCACTTCCTGCAGGAGCTGGTCTTTGCCTAACCCGCCCCCCTCAATCCTGCCGCACATCTGCTCATGCCTCATCTCACTCGCTTCTGCTCTGCCAGGCCCCTGTCTGCATTTTCCCTCACTCTCAGTTTCTTCTCTGCCTCTATCTTTTTGGCTTAAGGAAGAGAAAGTAATATTTTATACTTGGACAATTTTATACAAGTAACACAGTGTATCTTGATCATATCCACCCCCAGCTTCCTCTCCTTCTCCCCCAAGCACCCCAACATGTCCTCACTTCATGTCCTCACCTTTTTTCCTTTCCTTGATAACCCACCGAGTCTAATTAGTGCTGTCTGTCGGAATCTGGACTGGGTGATGTGCTTGGTCTTATGCAGGTGCCCACAGCTGCAGCTGCAGCAAGTCCTGAGTGCAAGGGCCATGCCATGTTCAGAAGACAGCATTGTACAGCACACCCCTCCCCATCCTCTGGCACATGTGCTCGCTGTGATTCCTCTTCTGAGGTGCTCCCTGATCCTGGGGTCAGGTAGGGCTCATTTAGGGCTGAGCTCAAATCAGTCCCTTATTCTCACACCATTGCGTATGTATCTGCACTGACTGCTGTTCACTGCCCAAAAAACCTTCTCTGGCCAATGTTGAGGGTGGCACTAACCTATGTGTAAACGTAACTTTTTTGAAGGTGCTTTGACAACATGTCACAGCAAAACAATAATGGCAGCTCTTCCTCTGAGGGCTGGTGACCTCTTTACCCATTGGCGTTTGGCTATTATTAAGGTACCAGGCATGCCTTCGAAGGTCTCCAATCTGATCCCATCTTCCACTCCTTTTGAGCGTTTCTGCACAAATATAGAGCTAAGCAGATCCTAGGTTGTCAATCAACGAGAATGTTTGCAGTCACTGTGTTGGGGTGGGTCCTCCTTTGTCTCTGATCCTAGAAACCAGACGCACTGCTTACTCATCTCGGGGGTTCTCTAGTTTGCTCTGTTGATGGCATGCCACCTGGCTGTGATCCAGAAAAGCATCCCAAGACTCTTCTCAGTGAGCTACATTATGTGGAGAGTCCCCCACCCCTCTTTGTTGTTGGTTGGTTGGTTGGTTGGTTGGTTGGTTTTTGTTTGTTTTGGTGACAGGGCTTCACTCTATAGTCCAAGCTTGCTAGGAATTGCTACGAAGTCCAGGATGTCTTTGAACTCTCAATCTTGCTGCTTCAGCCTCTTAAGAGCTAGGACTGCAGGTGGGAACCATCATGTCCATCTGGATTTTATTATTTGAGGGTTATTTTATTCCCTCTTGGGAGGGTAGGCATGGGAGGAAAAAATAATGTCTGTGCATGTAAATGTGTCAATTAGGGGGCACAAAGTCCAAGAGACACAGGGGCTGATAGATGGTGAAGGGAGAATTAGAGAAAATGCCCTGAATCAAAACTGATTTGAAAAATAGCCAAAGGTACGGTTAAACCATCTCAGAAACAGACTCATGATCCTAAGCCAGATATATTGCTGCATGCCTGCAATCCCAGCATGTGAGACATGGAGATAGGAGGATCAAGAGTTCAAAGCCATCATTGGCTATACAGCAGGTTGGAGACCAGCCTAGACTACATGAGACCCTGCCTCACTAAGAAAGAAAAAGCTGTGATTATAAACCTGGCCCCACATGTTCTTCTGGCGTCGTGCTGGAGAAATATAAAGCCATAGGATAAACAAAGCAGGCTTGTTGTTATTGTTGTTGCTGTCTCCTGGAATGCCTAGTTGATTAAACATGTCATGATTTTTTCAGTTGTAAGTGAACGAGCTTACATACACACACCACATACATACATACATCTGTGCACACATGCTCAGCTTGTTTTAGGCAGGGGCTTGCTGAAGCGGGAAGCTCGTGAAGCTTCAGATGCTTCTGGTTGAAGGTGTCTCAGTGCTCTCAGGATCGAGCCCTCTGCCCTGGTTGGCCTTGACACATGGAGGGTTTCTCCAAGCTACATTTCTGTTGCATATTGACAATTCTAGATGCACAGAAGAAAATAATTTCGTTCTCTTTGTGCGCACATATCCACACTTACTGCAAGGCCATACTTCCTAACAGTGCTACTCCGTGTGGGCCTATGGAGGCCATTTTCTTTCAAACCGCCACAGGTAACACGATTGGCCTAATCTGTTACAGAAGCTCAGCCTTGGGAATCAGAGATATGAAGACATAATGAATGATAGCCCCATAACAATGATGCAGTGGGTATCTGTGCTTTTGTTCAACAGTTTAGAAAACACAGATCTGTGATACTCAATACTAAGTCATGTAAATCATTGTATTCAAGGAAATCCACTTTGGAGCAGCAGTAGAGTTGGGGATGCAGGGGTGGCCTCTCTCTCCTGGAAATGGAGCTTTGATGAAAAGTTGGAAGATGATCAATGTGCTTAAGTTTCCAGATCTACAGCTACTGTGACTGGTGAGGGCTGGCTGCCTGGGTCCCACTGGATAGCTGTGTCATTCAGCGTCATCTCTGGACTGTGGGATGTGCAGGGCTATGCTTTCACCTTCAGGAAGATCTTGCTTCAAGGACCAGAAGGCCGTGAATTGTCAGACTAGGCAGCCGCAACCAAACCAATCATGGGTGTTGCCACCTATTCTTACCCTGCTGGGACTGAGGAACATGTGGGAAAGCTGACACAAAGGTGCTCCATTCTTCACTGCACATGCATGGTCCCACCGCTCTGTGACCTGGCCTTTATGCTTAATCTGCTGACAGGCCTTTGTGTCCCCTAAAGCTGAGGTGACACTAGAATGGAGTGTCTTTACCTTACTACCCCTGCTGTGTAAATACTAGACTTTCCACTACCAATACCTCCATCCCCTTGTCTGAAGGCACTCTCTGGCTATTGCTTGCTGGGGCAGACCAGAAGGGCCTGAGTGTTATCTCCTGAGTGGCCAGTGATCAGCAGGAATGAGGAAGTACCTCATCTATGTGCCTTCAAATGGGGCTCCCCTCCTGTGTATTCTGTCTCAGCTGTCAGGCGTGCCTAATGAGGTTAGGTTTGAGTTTTCCACAGTAGAGGATAGCTAGGTAACACACTCTTTATTGATTATTCTATCATACCTTCATACCATAAGCTATTTGTACTTAATACTTACTTCAGAGTTTACTTCCTTGAGTTTAACAAAGATAGGTTCCCTCAGATAAAATCTCAGGATCTGTCTTTAAAATATGGTGGTATTAAATGTTGGGATGTGAAAGGTTCCCCATGGACTCTCATTTGAATACTCGGTCCCCAGTGGGTGGTGCTGTCTTGGAAGCTGTGGGAACATTTGCACACAAGGCTTAACTAGAAGACACAGGGTGTTCATGTGGTTAAGAGCTAGTTAGGGTTTGGTTGACCGAGCCTGGGCTCAGCAGTTAAGAGAACTCACTTCCAGCTGAGTGATTATGGCATATACCTTTAATCCCAGCACTAGGAAGGCAGAGGCAGCTAGATCTCTGAGTTCGAGGCCAGCCTGGTCTACAGAGCAAGTTCCAGGACAACCAAAGGTACACAGAGAAAGCCTGTCTCAAGCAAAACGAAACGAAACGAAACGAAACAACCCCACCCCCATTACCAGCAACAAAGCAAGTGCTCCCTTCTTTTGCAGAAGACCCAAGTTCAGTTCAGTGCTGTGCATCTCCAACTCCAGCTTCAGAGGGATTCCATGAATGACTTACTCTGACCGCCAAGGGTACCTGTACTCACCTGAACATAACCACACACAGTCATACATATAATTAGAAATAAAAATAAAGCTTTAAAATAGACCCATAAATCAAATATCTGAACTCTTAGTTCTGAACTAACTAATATGAAGAGAAAAATGTATATTTATAGCTGAAGCAAGAAGGGAATCATCAGATCTCAGAAACACTGCTTGGAAACAACACACACACACACACACACACACACACACACACACACACACACACACGTGCGCACACATACTCATACCCCTCCAGAAGGGTTTTATTTGACGATCCCTACTGCCGACACATGCCTTGTGAACCTCACTATTCATATTAGGTGATTGTTTATTCCAGTGCTGGGGGCTGACTGGAGAACCTAACACGAGACACACACACTACCACTGAACTTGAGCCTGACTTCTTGAACTTGACTCAGACATCCATGCTGAAATGGCCCTGTGCTGGAAACCCCTGGCATCTTATTCCTGCCAGTTCTTTTGTGTCCTCTGTCCATCTGAGAAGAGTCGGGGAGGAAAAAGACTTATGACTCATTGTTTTCAAATACGTTGCTTTCACTGCAGATTTGCAGGCGTTTTTGGAGAAAGTTTACTGTTTATATGCTGCTTGCTGACGTTCTTTTTATATTCCAGGTTTATATATTTACAGGCCCATCAGCAAACTTTATACTACTATTTTCTGCACTCTGGTTGTTTTGAATCCTTTGAAACTGACCACACACACACACACACACACACACACACACACACACACACACAAATGGATCTAGATTCAATTCAATTTAGCCAGTGCTATTAAAAACGGCCATACTGTTTGACCCATCTCTATAAGAGATATTTCACAACAGTTGTGTTTCCCTTGCTCCATCCTTGGGGGGTTGCCTTTGGGCCATTTGTGAAGCAGTTTCTAGGGGTTCTCTTGGGAATGGCTTTGGGTTCTGTAGAGTCAGAGCTCCATTATCTGTAGGAGCACAGGAAAGAATTTTACAGTAATTTTGCTACAGTGAAACATTTGCCTGGAGGCCAAAATCGAAAATAGCAGCTGGAAGGACATTTGGAAAGGGCGGAGGGGGTGCGAGAGAGGTGGAGAGGGAAAGTAGCTCCCATTTGGATGAAAACACTCACTACATGGCAGAATGAGACAGGGTTGGCATGCGCTACCCTTGAAACTATCCCAAATTCAATTCTCCTTGGACTCGGCTCTCGTAGCCAGTGATTTCAGTGCTGTGAGTGGCGGCCAGGGTCAGCACCCGCTCTCAGTAACGAACAGTGAGCACCACGGCTCTTGGATGCTCATCAGCTGCATGGCCCCTGCTCAGTCACAACTCCCCTCCAGATGCAGACAGGCTTCTCTGAGTCACCAGGCCCTGAATGACTAATCTCAGGCCTCTGAAGACTGAAGAAAGGTTGTTTCACCTTTAGCAGTAACTGTCGTTATAATAAAGGAGACAAATACTAGAAGGTTTAGGCAAAAACATAAGAGAAACAAATAAAAGAATATCACCAAAAGAATAGCTACAGAATCGAGATCAGAGGTTCTGTGGCTGGGCGTGATGGTGTGCCCCTTTGATTCCAGCACTCAGGAGGCAGAGGCAGGTGGATCTCTAAATTCGAGGTCAGCCTGGTCCACAGAATGAGTTCCAGGACAGCCAGAGCTACACAGAGAAATCCTGTCTTGAAAAACTAAAACAAAACAAAACAAAACCAAAACCAAAACCAAAAAACCTGAAGGACTGTGGTGGCCATCATCCAAAATGGCCCCAGTGGGCAGGGATTAGCAGCTAATCCTTTGTAAAATTACCCCTTGTGAGTCTGTTGCCTTTTGAGTTATTCGAGATGGATAGAACGTAGTTAATATGTCACTGGCTTCTGAAGACAGGTCATAAGGAATCTTGCAGTCTCTGAGACTCTGAGATACAGTCTCTGGCTCTGGGGACACCACAGCTAAAAGCCAGCTACCAAACTGTGAATGAATCAAGGTCCATGGAAAGGCCATGTGTAGGAGCTACAGTTGACAGCCTAAGTACGTGTGCTATTGGTAGGCAGCATCTGCTACCCCTTCAGTGAGGCTAGCCTCAGCTGCCATGACTACCACCATGGGATAGCCCAAGAAAACTGCCTGGACTAAGAACATTCAGAATCAGAGGAGGTGAAAAGAAATTAACCCACTAACTAACTGAAATAGAGATCATATATCTATAGAATACAGATACATAATACATACATACATACATACATACATACATACATACATACATATAAATGGATGCAGCCCACATGGATAGCTGAATACATGGAAGAGGTGTTTTGTTTTGGCAATAAGAGAGGGACAGAGCCGCCTACCTGGAGTGGTCGGCGACTGCCCCACTGAGTAATGGCTATCCGAAATGTGAGGCTAAGCTGCTAATTAGGGATGGGGGTGTGCAGAGGACTTCCTAGAAAAAGGGAGCAATAGAGAGACTAAAGTGAGAAGGAGCTGGGGATGCTGGCTGGAATAGAGCTGCTGTGGTTGGAATGAAGGGATCTAGGGGAGCGGACATGATAAGAACCAGAGCAGAGTGGCCATGCGTGACCTCCACAGTGAGAGGTTTGGGGTTTCTCCTACTTTCAAAGGGAAACTGGTAAAAGCTTTTAAATGGAGGAGTGACACAGTCCAATTTACATTTTAAAAAGGTCACTTGGGCTGCCTGCTGGATGAGGAAGGCCAAGGGGCAAGGAGGGAATCTGAAAAGCCTTCATCCAAGGCTCAGTGATGGAGGTCCCCACCACTCCAGCTGCAGCCCTCAGAGATCCGCAGCAGCACCTGCTTCCTGCTGTGTCACTGGGACCATTGCTTCGCAAATAGAGCCAGCAGCATTTGTTCTAAGGCGGGTAGTCTACGGAGTGTAGTTCTGATTGATGGCAAATGCCACAGGCCCATAAATTCACACCTGGAGAATCTCTAAATTGTTTCTGTGATGCCATGCTACCCTCATTCTGGCTTGATAGATGAGCAGTGCTCACCGTGAACCAAGCCTGGTGAGGCTGTATGTCGGGAGAGCTCAGCTAACTCACTTCTTTACTATTCTACACCAAGGCTCTCTCTGTTTACACAGGGTACAGTATACAGTGCACACACACACACACACACACACACACACACACACACACACACACATTACACCTTACAGCAGTGGGTGAGGGGCTGTCGGCACACCCTATCCTCACTCCTACCCTACCCCCATCCCAACTCCGAGCCAGCAGCAAACCCTGCACGCTGGAACACGTGACATCAGAAGTGCCAGTCCATCTGGGTGACCAGATTTACTGACTTGATGAAGCTGTCTTTCCTAACCAAGTTGGCTATTGTCACCAGCAGATATCAGGTCCTTGTGCTGTTGTTCAATTAGTTGTGACTAGGAATCCGAGTAGCTAAAGTCTGCACTACCAATAGGTGAGAGGAAAACCTGTCAATAGTAATTATTCCCTGGGATTGTCATTACAAAGGTATTTAGCACAGCACGTCTCCTTCCCTCTGACTTGCTCAGTATTTATAGACGGTATTTTCATAGGCCTGCCAGGCCCAGCTCTGACAAGTCTCTGTGCATACAGAGCCAGGGGAGTGAGAGGCAGGCACTGAACTAAGCATGCTGGAGAATAGATTCCATCAATGGTCTCAGCTTCACCTTACATCTATCTCTAACAAGTTTTCCACCGTCCACCAGCCAGCATCTTGCAGCCCTGACTCTGAAGTCAGCCTTGACCTTCCTTCCCTCTCCTGCCTCCCCACCTCCACTCACTGACTAGCTCTCCGTGGTTTGTATATGCTCGGCCCAGGGAGTGGCACTATTACTATTAGAAGGTCTGGCCCTGTTGGAGTAGGTGTGTCACTGTGGGTGTGGGCTTTAAGACCCTTATCCTAACTGCCTGGAAGCCAGTATTATGCTAGCAGCATTCAGGTGAAGATATAGAACTCTCAGCTCTGCCTGCACCATGCCTGCCTGGATGCTGCCATGCTCCAACCTTGATGATGATGGACTTAACCTCTGAACCTGTAAGCCAGCCCCGATTAAATGTTGTTTTTTTTTTTTTATGAGAGTTGCCTTGGTCAGGTATCTGCTCACAGCAGTAAAACCCTAACTAAGGCAAATGGGCCATATCCCAGGGTTCTTTTTACTGTCTATATGTTTGTTTGTCTGTCTGCCTATATATCTGTGTGTATGAAGGTGCACATGCTCATGTGTGCATACATGTACATCCAGAAGAGAACCTCAGGTGTCATTCTTTAGGTGCTAGTTCACTCTTCATTTATGAGATAGAGGTCTCTCAGTGGTCTTGAACTGACAGATTAGACCAGACTGATTGGTCAGCAAGCCCCAGGAATCCATTTGTCTCTGCCTCTAACTCTAGGATTATAAGCAGGACCACCATTGCAGACCTTTCTTAAAGTGCACATTCTGGGGTTAGAGTATAGGTCCTTGTGCTTGCAAGGCAACACCTCACTGAGTGCACTATCTTCCCAGATCTAATTTTTATTTTGAGATAGGAGGTCACTAAGTTGTTCAGGCTAGTCTTGAACTTGTGACCTCCTGCCTCTGTGTCTTGAGTAGCTGGGATTACAGGTCTACAGCATGGATTGTTTTAAAGTCATGCTCTGAATTCTTTAGCCTCATGCCTCTTTGCTTTCACATTTCATTTGTCCCCTGTGCACTGGCTGTATTTGTTGATTATAAGCCCCTGGAGAAAGCTTTCTCTCAACTCTGGCCTTCTCGTGTACCAAGGCATCTGCAAACGATGACCTGGAGCCTGTTGCTTCTTTAGGGATCACAGCCACTCCCTCTTATTTATGTATTGGTTGTGGCTGCTTCTGTGTTACAACAGGAGGGATAAGAAGAATGTGGACACTGCATGTCCTACAAAACCCTACATACTTACTACCTGGCCCTCCAGACAAAAAAATCTCTGTTACCCCTGTCTTATGCTGTTTCTTCTATCTGGGACGTATGTTAACCCCTGTCCTATGTTAGATCCTCCCTTCCTTTACCTGATTAATCCCCATTCTCCTACAATTGCTAGCCCAAAGTTTTCTCTAGGAAGCCCTCCTTTGCTTGGATTCCACCCCAATATATGTCTCCATGCCAGCAGAATGGAAATGCCCTAAGGACAGAGGCTGAGTCTGTCTCATAGGCTTCTTCTCCATTTAATGGGCTTGGGGCAATAACTCCTCATACACCATTTAGACATTGTCAGTGAAGCTAACAATTAGTTAAATGAGAACGCCATTGTACTCTTAGCCTGACCAGCTTTCCTTCATATGAGGTTTAAAAAGTATGAAGCTACGATTTTATACAATTAAAAGATGACAAAATATTGAAGACAATTTAATTATCGTTGTGAATGTCTGGGGTGCTGTGTTGACAGACCTGGTGTGCCTGGATGGATAACGAAAGTGACACATAATTTAAGAGCTACTGTATGTTTATTTTACAGTTTGTTTTTCTTGTCTTCATATTGACAAACCCTTTATTAGAATCTACATTTTCACACAATGTATGTTTAATTGCCAGTAATAAAGTATCAAAAGTAAAATTACTGCCTGAGAATTACACAAAATGTGAATGGATTTTCAATAACAAAGTAAAAAAATTTTTTAAGTAAACATGAATATTATTATACATACATGTAATTTTCTACTAGGTGAATCAAAACTCTATGTTGTAATTAAAAGGCAAAATACATCTATGCATGGGAGCACACGTCTGTGACCTCAGTGCAGGCTGTGTGATTTCAAGGCCAAAATTTTAATTGGGGCTGGCTTACAGGTTCAGAGGTTCAGTCCATCATCATCAAGGTGGAAGCATGGCAGTGTCCAGGCAGGGATGCATGCAGGGGGAGCTGAGAGTTCTACATCTTCATCTGAAGGCTGCTAGGAGAAGACTGGCGTCCAGGCAGCTAGGACGAGGGTCTTAAAGCCCATGCCCACAGTAACACACCTACTCCAACAGGGCCACACCTACCCCAACAAGGCCATACCTCCAAATAGTGCCACTCCTTGGGCCAAGCATATTCAAACTACCACAATGTCAGAAATCACAAGGGTGTGTGTGTGTGGGTTCAGGTAGCTCAGCATGCACAAGGCCCTGGGTTCAGTCCCCAGTGTTGTTTAGAACTTTTTGGCACAGGAACCAAACTCCAGCCCTAGGAAGGTAAAGCTAGGAGGGTCACAGGCTCAAGAGCCTTCTCAACCACACAAGGAGAAGAAAACCAGCCTGGGCTACATACGGCTCTATCTCGGCCGCAGCAGCAGCAGCAGCAGCAGCAGCAGCAGCAGCAGCAGCCGCGGCCACGACGACGACGACGACAACAACAACAACCAGAGATTTATTAGGATACCACTTTCAAAAATCAAAATGATTCAAAGCTAAAATTTTTAACTTGTGATAACCTAACAAATTCTAAACTGTATATATAAATAAAAGGATTCCAATCCCATTTTGCAGCATCTGGTAGTTGGTAACATTAAGTTTTGATATCACTTCATTTGCTGTATCTATACCTACTTGTGTGCAAATATAATGCAAATTATTTAATAGTATGCTATTTCACGAATACTCTCAGAACCATAAATTGAAAGAATAATTAGGAGATGCAAGAAAATGTACTCTTACTTCTAATGGAAGAGAGTACTTCTTTTGCTACTAGCTATAGCATTCCTGCTAAGACTGCTTGCTGATTGACAGCTTCTGTAATTTGCATTTCCTCCCATCTAGCCCTTTCACTGCTCAAATACTCCAGTGTTCCCAAGAAGGATCTTCCCCACCATCAGCATTGTGGAGCAAAGGGATTGGTCTGCTCAGCCCCTACTGGAAGCCAATTGGTCCAGTGGCTAGGCCGTAGTAGAGAAAACTTTACTACAATGAGCTAGCTGGTGGGAAGATGGTGGCTGTCATCCTAAGAATCATTTCCACGATCAAGTGAAAACTTATACAGGAAATTTAAGGATGTATAAATCAGCCACAAGTGGGTGGGTACTCCACTAATCATTATCCTGCAATGCTCTTTTTCTTTGATGAACATTCTGATGTTTTCTGGAGGTCACCAGATGTGCTGGATTCTGTAAATATGAAGGTGTATAGCCAATGTTTCTCTTGCTCCTTTTGGACTCTAGGGATTAATACCTTAATCATTGAAGTGTGACTTTAGAATTTAGACTGTCAGACAAAGGGAAAGAAAGCAAAGGTCACCTCTTCAGAGGACAGTTTATGAAGGACAAGTCTCTCCATTAGACGTCTCATAGTCCACAGATCTCTGTGGTATTCTGACTTAGCCAGCTTTAGTTTTGAGGACCTGCTGTAAGGAAGTAAGGAGGAGTTTTCCTAGAACCTAATGTGTATTAGTCACAGAATGATTATTTAGATTTGATAGTTATGCTGTACCACTGTGACCTAAGTGGCAAAAGGCACCACGTATTCTTGACTAAATCTACTTTTGCATGCATCTCTATGAAGTATCCTTTAAGGATATGAAGAATCCTTTAGACTTAGGGATCCATAACAGGGCCCAGTCGTGGTCTGAATAAACCGCTTTCTACATTCTCAGACATCTGAATACTTGGTCCCCAGTTGGTGATGGTTTGGGGAGGCTTAGGAGGTGTGGCCTTGGTGGAAGACATGTTGCTGCGGGTTGGCTTTGAGGTTTAAAGGCCTCCTGCCATACTAAGTTTGTTCTTTCTGCTTCCTGTTTCTGGTTCCAGATGTGTGCTATCAGCTGTTGCTGCTGCCGTGGCTACCTGTGGCCATAGTTCCCTGCCATAATGGTGATAAATACTTAATACTCAGGAAGAATAAGCCTAAAATAGCCTTCCTTCTATAAGTTGTCTTGGTCATAGAATTTTACTACAAGAATAGAAAAGTAATTAAAACAAAGCCTTTTTGTTGGGTCCAAGGGTAAGAATGATATAGAGTGTATCCTAATAAATACTGACATGAGCACATTGGGAAAGGTTTTTATTCCTCTGAGCCAGTGAGACGCTAGCACATGGCTGACTACTCTCAGGCCCAAAACTATCAGAGTATAGGCTTCGTTCACACAGAGATTTGCAAACTTTTTTGTAATTTGCATTTTCTCCTACCAGCCCTTTAACTGCTTAAGTACTACTGTGTTCCCAAGAAGGCTCTTCCCCAACATCAATGTTGCAGAGCAAAAGGCTTGGTCTGCTCAGCTCCTATTGGTTGAGTGTCCAGGCAGCGGTAGAGCAAAACCTATTACAAGGAGCTAGCTGATGGGAAGATGGTGGCTGTCATCCTAAGAACCATTCCATGGGAAGAACAAGTGAAGGTTTGTATACATTTATATCCCTGCCGGAGTCAGGCCGAGGCAAGAGGTCAGGGAGATGGAGGCCATCCTGAGTCTGTAAGGGTTGGATAACAAAATAATACAGGTTGGATGGTTTAAATACTAGAAATTCTCAGTTTTGTAGATACTAAGAGTCTAGCATCAAGGTTCCATCAGAATTGGTTTCCGGGTGGCCTCCCTCCTTAGTTTGCACAAAGTTGCTTTCTCTCAGTGTCCCCTCATGTGGCCTTTTACCCAGTGTGACTGGGTAGGGACATCAGTCCTATTGAATTGGGATCTTACTTTTTAAGACCATATTTAGCTTTGATTGTTTCCATTTATAAATCTGAAACAAAGTCTTGTTATATAGTCTGGTTGGCACTGACCTCCAGTGCCCCCTGCCTCAGTTTCTGCATGTTGGGATTACATAGACACTTACCCATTTTTCAAAAGGTTGGAGCTTCAGCAGGAATTTGGGGTAAACATAATCAGTCCACAGCACCCGAGTTTGGGGTTTATTGATTTCAGGTTTTGTTCTATTCTCCTGCAGTGCCCCAGAAAATGCTCTTGTTTAGCATACTTGAGAATCGCTATTAGGCACCTTTAGTATCATGGTTTTGGTATAATTATTGAAGTTCTGCTCTTGCTAAAGGACACGCTGGTTAATAGCTCACCATTTCCATGCTTAGTCAAGCTCCCCTTTGACCAGCCCCTCTGTCAGGGGAGGGAGAACTGGACACTCTGTACCTGTTGGGAACAGCAGGAAGACAGTGATTTCCATATTTCTGCTTGACCAGTGGGTAGGTCATTCAGAAGGAGGAAGGGCAGGTCTATGGTGAAGGCAATGTGTTTGGCTTTGGTGTGCTGACTCTGAAGTGCCTATGAGACAATCTCTGGTTATTAATGTCTAAGACTGGAACTGAGATAAAGGGCCTTGGCTGGAAATTATTATTATATTATTATTTGCTATTTTTGTCAACTTGTGGGAAGCACCCTCCATCAGATTGGCCTGTGAGCATATCTATAGACCACTTTCTTGATTGATGATTAATGTGGGAGGGCCCAGACCACTGTGGGTGGTCCCACTCCCTGGGAAGGTGGTCCTGGGTTATGTAAGAAAGCAGGCTGAGCAAGCTATAGAAAGACAACCAGTCAGTAGTGTTCTTCCATGGCCTCTGTTTCTGTTCCTGTTTCCAGGCTCATGTCTGGGCTTCCCTCCATGATGGGTTATATATAACTTGGGAGCTGAAAGTTCGCTCTTGAACATGGTGTTTTATCACAGTAATAGAAAAGCAAACTAATACTTATTATTGCTATTATTATTATTATTATTATTATTATTATTATTATTATTGCTGTTGTTTTATGTCTATGGTGTTTTATCACAGCAACAAAAAAGCAAACTAATATGTGTCACTATTACTACTACTACTACTACTACTACTACTACTACTACTACTACTACATGTCTGTATGGTGCTGAAGACTCAACCCTCCCTGATGGATGCCAAGCAAGTGCTTTCACAATAAGCTGTACCCTAGCCTAGAAACAGACTTTAGTCTTCACCAACAAAGAGTTGGAAGTAAAATGCATGGGAGGGAATGAGTGGGAAAAGAAGGTCAGAGTGGAAACCCAGAGAACACTAGTGTTTAAAAGGAAGCATGGCCAGGCATGGTGGCAGAGGCCTGCGATCCCAGGACGAGGGAGACAGAAGTAGGAGGACTCAATCCTGACCACACAGTGAGTTTGAGCCCAGCCCGGACCATGTCTCAAGAAGGATGGGGAGAGAAAGGGGAGATGAGACAGTTTTTAGTGAACAAGACTGGACCAGCAAGGGGCCATTTTTAATTATTTGTAAATTAACAGGCACTGCCTACCTCTAGAATAGCCTGAGCCTACTCTCTGCATCCCCACCCTTGGGCAAGCTGCCGTCACTTCTCACTACAATTGCAACTACCATCGCTATATATAAGCCATCTCCCGCATAGTACCCAACATAATGTTTTAAACTACAATGATGATAAGAAAACCCTTCTGCAAGTTGTATCTTGGATATTCTAAGTTTCTGGGCTAATATCCGCTTATCAGTGAGTGCATCTCATGTGTGTTCCAAGATACAATTTGCAAAACACATGAAAATCAAGAAGAAGGAAGACCAAAGTGTGGATACTTCGCTCCTTCTTAGAATGGTGAACAAAATACCCATGGAAGGAGTTACAGAGACAAAGTTCGGAACTGAGACAGAAGGAAGGACCATCCAGAGACTGCCATACCTGGGGATTCATCCCATATACAACCACAAAACTACCAAACTATTGCATATGCCAGAAAGATTTTGCTGACAGGACCCCAATATAGCTCTCTCTTGTGAGGCTATGCCAGTGCCTGGCAAATACAAAAGTGGATGCTCACAGTCATCTATTGGATGGAACACAGAGCCCCTAATGAAGGAGCTAAAGAAAGTACCCAAGGAGCTAAAGGGGTCTGCAACCCTATAGGAGGAACAACAATATGAACTAACCAGTACCCTCCCCCCCAGCTGTGTCTCTAGTTGCATATGTAGCAGAGGATGGCCTAATCGATCAATGCGAGGAGAGGCCCTTGGTATTGCGAAGATCATATGCCCCAGTACAGTAGAATGCCAGGACTAGGAAGCAGGAGTGGGTGGGTTGGGGAGCAGGGTAGGGGAGGGTATAGAGGGCTTTGGGGATAGCATTTGAAATGTAAATGAAGAAAATATCTAATTATAATTTTAAAAACCCTTCTGCTTAGAACTGTTGGATGCCTTTCTGTCACATTTACTGACCTTCAAGCCTCTAGATGAGGAGGTGACTGTCTAGTCCTCTCTGTTTTCCTGTGCATTTTCCTCTTCTGCCATATTTGGGTGTTCCGTTCTTGAACACATTAAGCTTGGGTGTTCCCATTCTAACTGCTTCTTACTGCTCCCCGAATTACGAGTCTTCTTGGTTTTTCCCAACTGGCTTCATCCACTATCTGGGGCTCTTGTGTGACATTCTCAGCCTTGCCAGCCTGTTGAACTCATCCCGCTCTGGTTCGTTTTCCTGTTATCACCATCTTGTGTTCATGTTCTTGGGTAAGTTTGTGAGAACCTTGGCTTTGTTTCGACACAGAGCCAGCAGGCATCGGCATTGGGACCTGGCCTGTCACCGAATCCGTGTTTGTTTGTTTGTTTGTTTGTTTGTTTGGTTTTACGAGACAGGGTTTCTCTGTATAGCCCTGGCTGTCCTGGAACTCACTCTGTAGACCAGGCTGGCCTCGAACTCAGAAATCCGCCTGCCTCTGCCTCCCGAGTGCGTGTTTGTTGTTAAAGAAACAAGTGAAAGGAAAGCAGCTTAAAACCCAGGACCACCGTGACTCATGTCCCAACTACCTGCTCACATGGCCACAGATCTCAAGAGAGCACCTGACATATGACTCCTTCCATATGGCATGATGATGTAAGCATAGACAATAAATTTACCTTAACCCTCTGGGGCGGGGGCGGGGGGGGTTGACAAAGAGAAAGGTAAAGTACGCTTTGATTTTGATGAAACTCTCAGAAGAAACCTGTTGTGAAAAGCTGTCAACTGCAAACTCCCCAATCTGGACGTTTCTTTTCTGGGCATGGGATCCAAACTCGTGGGCCACTGGTGACTGACAAGTCCCAGAGACAAAGGGTTTATTAAACTCAGCCAACTCTTGTCACCACCTTTCCCCTCCTAGGCTGTGAACTACAGGAGCAATGAGCATTTCATTGTCTCAAGACTTCTCTTCCATCAAGAAACAGTATCGATAAGTTCATGCCCTGAAGAATTTTCCAGTATTTCAGAATATATATTATGAAACACTTTTTAAAAGTGGGTTATAGGCCCTTCTTTGCACCCTGTGTAACTTTAATAGATTGTGTAATGCCTCACGAAGGGCCTGGATGCTCACCACCCACACCTCCAGTCTAAAACTAGGTTATGGGGAAAATGAAAAGTCTGCAAAAAAAATTTTTTTTTCCTTCTTCTTCTTATAAAGCTCTCCATTCTGGCAGGGAAATCCACACTGTACAGAGAGGTAAGAATTAACATGATTATCCAGTTAGTAACCAAACTGCCAGAGACACTCCCTTGGAAATGTGGAAACTCTCATTTCCACACCAAAGAGAAGGTACCCATGAAATGATGTGACGTCAAAGGGCCGAAAGCACTCAAAGGTGCTTTCCTTAATTACCTAGTGCATGCTCTACACCCCCCCCCCCCCCGAACAAAGCAAGCCTGCTGCACCTGGGGTTCAGGGAAGTATAGGGTGGGGGAGGGGCGGGTGGAACAGAGAAGCTTTATCTAGTCCAACTCTGCCTACTTTGGGAACGATCCCAAGTGGAAATAATTGAATACCAAATCATTTTCTCCACAATGTTGGCAGGGTTCTCCATGGGCCATTATACTCACCCCATATATCCTGTAAAACTCCATGAAGACATCCCAAAAGCCCCACTTTCCCCACAATGGGGAATTAAAGGTTAGCTTGGGAAGATACCCTTATCTTCAAACTCAAACAGCAGAGCCCCAAAACCCACATCCCCAAAATCTGAGCCCTGTGCTGCACGCTGCTTCAGCCCAGGAAACTGATAAGACAGCTGTGAAAACAGTGAGTTCTCTCTCAGTCCAGTCAGCCGGCACTGTGCGAACGGTTTAAAATGAGGTCTAGAAGTTGTTCTTTTCTATTTAAAAAAAAAATTTTCAGGGTAGCACACAACTAAAGAAAATCCTAACTTTGCAAGCCCAGTGTGTGTGCTCATTGCTGTGTACACAGCTGGCGCGTATGTGCAGCTGCACACCAGTGTGTGCGCTCATTGCTGTGTACACAGCTGGTGCCTATGTGCAGCTGCTCACCAGTGTGTGCGCGCTCATTGCTGTGTACACAGCTGGCGTCTATGTGCAGCTGCTCACCAGTGTGTGTGCTCATTGCTGTGTACACAGCTGGCGTCTATGTGCAGCTGCTCACCAGTGTGTGAGCTCATTGCTGTGTACACAGCTGGCGTCTATGTGCAGCTGCTCACCAGTGTGTGTGCTCATTGCTGTGTACACAGCTGGTGTCTATGTGCAGCTGCTCACCAGTGTGTGTGCTCATTTGCTGTGTACACAGCTGGCGTGTATGTGCAGCAGCTCACCAGTGTGTCTGCTCATTGCTGTGTACACAGCTGGTGCCTATGTGCAGCTGCTCACCAGTGTGTGCGCTCATTGCTGTGTACACAGCTGGCGTGTATGTGCAGCTGCTCACCAGTGTGTCTGCTCATTGCTGTGTACACAGCTGGTGCCTATGTGCAGCTGCTCACCAGTGTGTGAGCTCATTGCTGTGTACACAGCTGGCGTCTATGCAGCTGCTCACCAGTGTGTGCGCTCATTGCTGTGTACACAGCTGGCGCGTATGTGCAGCTGCTCACCAGTGTGTGCGCTCATTGCTGTGTACACAGCTGGCGTCTATGCAGCTGCTCACCAGCACTTACATTGTCACATTACACATTTTTTGGCTGTTTTTCTTTTTTCGCTTTAAAATTTTTACAAATACTTTTGTACAATACATTTTGATCATATTTCCCCTTCCCCATTCCTCTCAAATTTCTCCATCTCCCTGCCCATTCAACTTCATGCTCTCTCGCTCTCTCTCTCTCTCTCTCTCTCTCCAACAAACAATAGAAAACCAGCAACAGCAACAAAAAGCACATTAAAAAATATGGAGTCCATTTTGTATTGGTCATCTTCCTGGGCATGGGGCCCGTCCTAAAATGTGTTGGGGACCCTCCATTGAATAAAACTAAGTTTTCTGCCAGGCAGTGGTCGCGCACGCCTTTGATCCCAGCACTTGGGAGGCAGGGGCAGGCAAATTTCTGAGTTCGAAGACAGCCTGGTCTACAGACAGAGTGAGTTCCAGGACAGCCAGGGCTACACAGAGAAACCCTGTCTTGAAAAACAAAAAACAAAAACTCAAAAACAAACAAAAAAGCTAAGTTTCCCTTTCCCAGAAGGTAAACATTATGCATATTTTAAAGCAGCCACAAAAAGTATAGAGACTGGTACAATAACTGAGATATATTCACCACTCAGCGTCAACAACTGCCAACATAAATCCATTCTGTCTCAGTGCTCCTGCCATAGAATAGTAAATCTTGCTGTGTGAACGTACTGATGTGTAGCTTTTAATTTATTATGCATTATAGGTTCTTTGAAGTTTTTCGTCAAAAGAGTTAAACTTCACAAATTCCATTTGGCCACAACCCCATCCAAATTATTGGGGAAAAAAACCCTTGCATTATACAAAACAAAATAAAACAAAACAAAACAAAACAAAACACTAAAAATCTTAGAGGTAGTTTTATCACCTCTAAGTTAAAGGCATTGCTAAAGAGAAGTCATGCTAGATTTTGCTCTGTGGACACACACACTCTCGCATGCACACACACACACACACACACACACTCATGCGTAACTGCAAGGTTGTTCTTCTTGTATGTAAACAGGTATTTCTAAATGAATGGTGAAGCAGTCAGCTTGAGCTGTCATAACAAGAACGCCATAGATGGGATGGATTAGAAGGCAGAAGTGCAGTTTTTCACAGTCTAGAAACTGGGGGTGCTGAGAGCAGGAGGTGGCAGAGCTATATTGCAGGGAGGGCTCTCCTCCAGGCTGGGAGACAGCCACCTTCTCACGGTGCCCACATGCGGCCAGCCGGAGAGCACATTCCTGATCTACTTTATCTCTTTTTCTCTTTCCTCCTATTCCCGATTCTCCTCCACCTTCGCTTCCTCCCCCTCCTTCCCCTCCTCCTCCTCCTTTCCCTGACGGGTATCAAGTACAGGGTCTCCAGCATGCCAGGCACAGCCCCAATATCTCTTCTTAGGAAATCGAAAACCTCATCATGAAGACCCCATCCTCATGACCCTTCCAAACCTTCATCTTCAAATCCCATCATACTGGGAGCGAGAACTGACTTCATCATAATGGTTCTAAGGGACATAGTTGAGTCTATAATTTTCCTTTTTTCATATAACATCTTTTTTCTTCATAAATTATAATCATACAAACATTATTTGTTTGCTGACCATAGCCTTTTTACACTAGGTCAGTTCACAGTAACTATCACAGATTTCATGTTAGATCAAGTTTATAAAATATGTCTTATGGACTATGAAATAATTCTGCGATAGCTCCTGTCAGTACTTTTCTTCTTCTTCCTGAGGGACACATTTTCCCTGAAGTGAACTGAGTGAGACGTCAAATGTGTAAGTAAGTCTTCTGGATCTGTCCCTGGGCCTAAAGGCGGAGGCATGGTAAGAGGGGAGCCGCTTCCACGCCTGGGAGACTAGTTTAGAGTTAATGACTGAAGCTTATCTAACACTGAGATCTCCTCAAGGTAACCAGGGTCTAAATTTTACTTACTTTTTTTTTTTTCTAAACAGAAGTAATTCTCTATTGACAGAAATTAGGATGCAAACCAAGAGAGCAGAGGAGGAAATATGCAGGCTCTAAAGATTCCCTTTGAATTTTTATTCAGGCAATTCCTTTTCCCACTCCTATCTTATGCCCTGGTTCCTTCGGGCATCCTGCTGTTGGTGGCTAAACTCACTCACAGAGGTGACCGTAGAGGAGAAGTGACGTTGTCCTTACAGAACCCTGCTAGGAACTCACCTTGGGATGAAAAGGGCATTGCCTCTCTCTGTGGCTGGAGATGAATGTACACGGGGACACTGGGCTAAACCTTGTAAAAGCAGAAAAGCAGGTAATTCTATGAAGGGTTTTGTTTGGGGGGGGGGTTGCCAACACCCTGAGGTATAACTTAAACATGCTCTCAGGGCTGGGACCATAGCTCAGTACTACAATACTTACTGAGCATTGAAGGCTCTCTGGATTTGGTTTTCAGCACTCTACCCCTAAGCCTGGTAATGCTTCCATAGTTCCTCCTGAATTTGAAGCAGATATTGAGATGTCAACCTAAGAATGCTTAGGTTGAAAGCTAGGTGTGGTAGCACATGCTTATAATATGGGTACTGATGAAGCCAAGGCAGGAGGATTGCAATTTTGAGACTAACTTGAGCGGTATAGCAAGACCCTATTTTTAAATGCTTACATTAAAGAGTAGCAACAAATTAGTGTACTGTATTTTGCCTGCAAGGCTGTCTGGGCTTGGGGATTCAGCAAGTTCTGAGTTCAAATACTGATTCCAAAATTTATTGGGACTTCAGGCTAATTCCCAAGGCTCACCATTTGTTCTTAAATCTATAAAGCAGAAATAATGTTACCTAACTTCACTACATGGTTATAGAAATAAATATGGTAATATATGTAAATAGCTTGGCATCATATGCAACATAGAGGAAAAGCCAAATAAATGGTGAGTACAGTTATTAGCTTAATGTAATTGACCTTCGGCAGTTATATATAATTAACAACACTTGTAAAAATCTCAGTGAAAGATCGCTTTATCACAAAGTCAGGAACACCTTCCCCAGCGCACAAAGGAAGGTATTTAGAACCCTTCCTAGGATTAGTCGGTGTATCTTTGGTGTATTTCAGACAGTACTAAGCGGTTGTTTTGTCTTCATTTTCCCCTGTGCTTTATGCTGTACTTCCTGTTCCTAGGCTTTGGTGACTTTCTTGTCAGCCACTTCAGAAGCCTGCATTCTTCGAGTCTCACTGTGCAGGAGAGAGTGGGGACACTTACCAAGTCCTTTTTGGAAATAAGCAATAAAATATTCAGTCAGGTTCTGGGGGATGTCTATGCAAACCCACAGCATAAATAAGGGGTCTCAATGTAATATGTAATATCACTAAATATAATGGCATACTTCCCCAGTGGCCTAGAAGTTGCCTGCATGGCTCCCCTGACAGTCTCAATCAGCGGGGAGATGAGCCGGGGCCAGCCGTTGCTCTGGGGTGTGGTGAATGTGAGGGCCCAGCCTAGAGTGTTTTCTATTTCTCCTTTTTTATCCCCCTTCACTGCTGGAGCTGGAGCCCAGTGTGTCATTCATGCTGAGCAAGTTCTCTTCCACGGAGGGACACCCCAGCCTGCTCTCTAGCTCTTGTTTATGGTGAGGATGAATGTGAGACTCATCTGTTGATTTCAAGGGGAAAGCCGGAGGCCAGAGATTAAGTGAGAAGATAGGAAAGTCTTCAGTAAAGCATTGTGGAGTGGTGATATGAAAATGATGCTCTCGAGTCCCATTTCCCATCAGCGTGGTGCTTGAGAACAGTGGGTCTGATTAAGACAGAGGAAAAATGTGCCAGAAAACC
Source organism: Mus minutoides (assembly GCA_902729485.2). Lineage (NCBI taxonomy): Eukaryota > Metazoa > Chordata > Mammalia > Rodentia > Muridae > Mus > Mus minutoides. The sequence continues at coordinate 125,814 of LR749527.1, forward strand.
AAGAGGATACATCTTGTTTTGTGGTCTCCTTGCTCTCTGCAAAATGTTCTGAGATTTGGGAGCTAAGAAGTGGTGGTGGGAAATTCTGCTTTTATGAGTAGTATAAATCAGATTGCACTAATTGAATTCTAAAACCGAAGGGGGGGTGATTAGAAAATTATGGCGTAAATGCCTTGTCAGGGTGAAGCCTTGCCAGCTGTGCAGTTGTGTGCGTCACAATGGAGCCTCATAGAATCACGACGGCCTGGTGCAGGGAGTGTCCTGGCTAATCAGGCTTGGTAGAATACTGTCACCACAGAAGCTAGGTGGGTCTGTGAGTGTTATGGATGGCATGTCCAGGCTCTGTCACCCTAAGAGCTATTGCATAAGGTCCCTCAAGGGTCTTAACAGTCTCTTCTGAAGATAAATAAAAACTTCACTGGGACCAAGAGGAGACACAGATTATAAAAGTGCTTGCCACCAAGCCTTGAGACCTGAGAAGATCCCTGGGACGCACAGGGTGAAAGGAGAAACCCAACTCCCCCAAAGCTGTCTTCTGATCTCTGTACAAAGGCCATGGTGCATGTGTAAACTCCCCTCACCCTGCAAATAAATAAATGAATGTAATAAAAAATTCTCCTCTAGCCCTTACATTTAATTATATTACTTTGAGTATAATATTGTCTTATAGCTGGGGAAAAAATAAAAGCAAGCACAAATTCATAACATTTATGGTTGCTATAAAACAAATATTTTCCAGAGCAAATTTGAACAGCATTGTATGGAGTCCATGATATTTAAGTTGACATTGCTAATTTAATGAGATTGATGAGGTTATGTTCCTGAAATGCACAACTGATTACAGTAAAAGCACAGAACCAGTTGCTGCAGGGAAACCTCTTTTGATTTAGTTTCACTTTGGTGGATTGTAAGACCACCCTTTAACTTTCCTTTACTGGATTACCTTCCCTAATAGCGTGGTAACACGTCTTCCACAAACTGTGGCTAGCTGTATCCTTTCTCCTTCGCCAGTGATAGCTGGAAAATGCTCTACAATACCATTTCGATCTCAGACACAAAGCAGATATGTGGCAGCACTCAAATGTGGTCATCTTGTTCTTCAAGGAAACATCCAGTGTTGACCCTTACTAAGCTCTTAAAGTGGATCAATGCAATCCAGAAACAGAATTTTAATTTCCAGTATTGAATAACTGTTTATAGCTAATAGCTGCTGTGTTAAATGTGGCCAAACACTTACGCATGCATTTATATGTTAAATGTGTGCATATTGTTTTAAAGATAATCCTTGAAAAAAAATCACTAGCTGTGTGTGCCAGACCATGTATTTAATCTCTTTGACCCTCCATGCTTTTATCTGTAAACCAGGACAGAGATATAGAACATGTTTAATCATATTGCACAGGGCCTGGACAGGAACATCACTCAACCTCTTGTGTCATGACTGGGTGATGGGTTGGGGGAGGGTCTATCCCTTCTCACAGTTGATGTAGAGACTCCTTCAAGCTTCCTATGGGTGTTTATCTATTCTTTGAAACAATTGACACTTTCTCCATCTTATGTAAAGTGCCACTAAAGCCACCTTTAGATAATAGCACTAATAAGAAACTGAGTGTAAAACAGTGTTTATCTTGCAAATGTAGGTTGGGTTAAAAGCTACACCCAGCCTCCTGCCTTCTGATTTGATTTTCCCCTTTCCCTAGTGTCTTCTAACTGTCCTAGACATATCAAACAGCCACTGTGTTTAGGTTATTTATTTATTTATTTATTTATTTATTAATGCACGTGTTCATGTATATGAGTGCATGCCTTGGCATGTGTATGAAGACTAGAGAATGACCTCAGGTGGAAGTCCTTGCTTTCTACTGTGTTTGAGACAGTCTCTTTGCTGTTCATTGCTGTGTACCAGGCTAGCTGGCTCAAGAGCTTCCAGGACTTCTCCTGTCTCCGACTCCCATCTCACTGTAGGAGCCCGGAGAGTTTAGACATGCTACTTTGCTTGGCTTTATGTAGGTTCTAGCTATTCAAACTCAAGTCTTCATGCTTGTGCTATAAATGCTTTGTCCATGGAGGCCTCTTCCAAGACCTTTAATTTCTGTGGAAGACAGGGCTAAAGCTCCTTTCTAGTGAGAATGTGCTGGAGCAGGCTGTGCCACACTAGCGCCTCAATGGCTGCTCCTGCAGGGGGTGCTATTCCATTCTCATATCTCATTCAAAAGACCCCTTTGTGCCTGGCAAATATTGTACATCCCTGTCCTAAGTCTCCTCAAGCATTGCCTCATCCACAGAACTTCGTGACCCTCCGAAGTACAATTTATTCCTTCTGCCCCTGCCCTCACCCTGCCCCTTGAACAGATTTCTGTCTTAGCTGTTATAATTTTTCACATTTGCCCTTGCTATGTAATGGACTAAATTGTATCTCACCAAAAAAGATATACTGAAGCCCTGATTCCTAGGACCACAAAACATGACCTTATAAGGACACAGTATCTCAGCAAATGTAATTAGTTCAGATGAGGTCATACAAGAGAAGAGTGGATACTTAATCCAATATTGCCTGGTATCCTTAGAAACAGGGGCAGGGACAATGGAGGCAGATACAGAAAGCTGCAGTTATAAGTCAAGACGCACTAAGGAGCTCAGGTAACCCCTGGAGGATAGACAGAAGCAAGGAAGCTTTCAACTACTGGTCCCAGAGAGGCCCTGCCTGTCTTGTGACTCCAGACTCACACTTCTAGCCCCTAAGCTTCCCAATCTCTAGTATTTTGTTTGGGCAACCTTAAGAAATGAATATACCTTTCTAGACCATAAACTCCTTGCAAACAAAGCCCTGCTTGATTTATGTATGCGTTTGAGGCTGTTGCTGTGGTGTTCAAACCAATCAAAAGGGCAAGGAAACCTTGTCAGGTGAAACACAAGACTCACTCCTTTTTCTTAGCCTGCTCTCAAGTTGGAACTGAAGGAAAACCACGTGACATCTACTCGGGGCTACTGCATATGGCCACACAGACTAAACACTGCAGGAGTCCACACTTGTGTAATCTGGTGACCTTCAATTATTTATCACTGTATAACTTAATTCACATAAAATAGTCAATAGAGTCTCAAAATTCTTTGCCATCTGTTAGGAAAAAGCATCATCATTATGAGATTCATTCTTACTCTGCCAAGTAGCCAAAGCCATAAATAATTACCTTCTAGATTGGGAGTTGCAAAACTATGGCCCGCTGGCCAAGTCCAGCCTCCTGCCTACTTTAGTAAATAAAGTTTTACTGGCGAACAGCCAGGCTCACTCATTTACAGACTGTCTATGATTATGTAGAGAGTCGAGGGGCTGTGATAGATACTGGTCGGGAGTATAGACTATAAAACCTAAAATGTTTTCTCTTTGGTCCCTCAAAGAAAAAGCCTGCTCCAGATATTAGAATCTGCTAGGCATTGCCAGAGTGGTTTATATTAAGTGGTGAAAAAAATCTCACTTTGAAACTGAAGCCACTCATCTTTATCACACTTTGGAAGGTTCCACACTACCTCGGTTAGTGTAGGCATGCCAGGAACAAAGTTATATGTAGAAAATAATTTATTTTTTTCCTTAAAATGGAAGCCAGGGGTTTAAAAATACCAGATCATGTGAGCTTCATAAATGTGTGTATGGGTGTACATATGTGTGTAAGGGGGTAGCAAATTCCAAGCAAGCATTATATATGAGACTTCTAGAACTAGGTGCTGTTCATGGGGAATTTTTTGGATGGGGTCCAGCTATGTAAGTTGGAAAGAAGTTAAAACTTGAAGAAATGGATAGAGACCTATTATGATGAGAGGGAGAAGAAATGCTCTTCCAATTTTATGAGAAAAGGACTGCCTGTCATTTCATTCCTTCTAGAAGGTATCGTGGAAAGTCTTAGATCTTTCTGAGAGGACCCTTATACATTAAGCATACCTCTGTCATGTGAACCTATCATCTAGGCATCCAGTGATTGGATCAAGGCTGGACACCTGATCTACAGGTCAAAAGCAGCAGGAGTGACCTTGTACAAGGTACTAGCTGAGGCAGATACTGGCTATATCAACTACACACTCTCTTTGGGAGTTCAAGCCCAGTACTCTGAAAATTCTCAGTGGATTATGTTCAAGATCAGAGAAAGCAGAAGCATAGACTAGCTGTCCCCACAATGACAAGACAATTGTTACCTAACAAATAACCTGACCACAAAAGTAACACTGTATCGCGAGTGTTGATATTTCTGGAGGCCACATTGTACTTTAGAGTCTGTCTCATTTCGTTACTGTTCAAGGATAAGGTTAGTTTCCGGTCAGCATCAGTTCTCCCATGCTATCTTTCCACTCGTGGTTTCCCATGCTCTGTCCTCTAGCTTGTTTATACTTTGTCAGCAGCTGCCTTGTAAGCTCTAACCTCTACCATGCAATTTTCTTCTACATGTGGATTAGGAGGGAAGAAAATCATCACCCAGCCACTGTGTTGGTGGCATTAGAAATGCATTATCTGATTGGAGTCCCTGGTGGTGTCCATCTCTGTTCCTCTCTCCTGTGTCTGGCCAATACTGCACCACCTCAACATCCCCAGCCTTCCATCTCTGACTTACCTGGTATCCTATCTTACACCAGAACAAACACATGCCGGGCTGTAAGTCCAGCCATTTTATAGCTAACCAAACCCCTTTCCCCCTGTTTTTCCTGTTCTCAGGAAGTTAAAGCTTCTGCCATCTGACCCTTCTACCTGTGCTCCAAATCTTAAGATCTCCCATCTAGACTCTGACCTGGTTCCTCTCCCTCCATTTGCTTATTTGCCATTTCCTATTTCACCCACCTCTAATGCTCTTCCCTGAGTATCTGTACACGCTCATGTCTCCTTTCCTGTAAAAAATGCTTTCTTGACCCTTCATCACCCCATAGTTATCATCTATTGAACTCCTTTATGCTAAATAAAAGGTATAGAAAATTCCCATCGATATGGAAAATTATGGTGCCTGACAAGCATCTCCCCACACATGGCTCAGGAAACATCCTGGAAGAGGAAGCAGAAAGAATGTGAGAGCCAGAGAATGGGAAGAAGTACAGCTAAATGTTGTCCTCTGGCCATGACATGCTAATCACATGACATGCTAATCACATGACATGCTAATCACAATCATGAGCACACAGTAGCTGCAGTACCTGCACAGGATCAAGCCAGCCAGATTTATGACATAGGAAGGAAGGGAAGGCTCTCTGCAGGCCCCGTCCCTTACCAAACAGCAATTTGCAAGGAGAATCATTCTTTTTGAGCGTGTGGCAACTAGTAGGTTTCTCATACTCCAGTGAATGGCTCCATACCTGCACTACAGACAAACAGGCAGCAGTAACTAGACTTAGTGGGTTATTTTAAAGAAGATATGAAGCTGGGAGGAGAGGTCGGTTAAGGGAGAGATGGAGGTGAGAAATGGGGGATAGGATCATATTTCATTGTATATATGTATGAAAGACTTAAGAATGAAGAAACATTTTCTTTAAGAGATGGATGAGGAGAACCACATCCCTCCCCCCCTCTAAACACATAGAAAGGCTGCATCCTGCGTGGCTTGGCACCCTGACCTGACTAGGATCTGTGAGGAAATGAAGAAAGGACAGACACACAGACACAGACAAAGGAAAGCAGCTTCCAGGTGGGCTGTTGTGCACTCTGATGTAGTAGCACTGACTGTACAACAACCCCATACCTCAGTGTGTTTATTATATGCACACAACACAGCTAGTCTTGGTAGGAGGTCTCTGTAGGTGGACAATCAGGCTGTAAAAACCAGGAGGAGAAAGCTGCAGTTGCTAGTATTTGTACACGCTGGTCAATTATTTTTAAACACTCACGCTTGCACACTCTGTCAACATTTGCACTTGGACCAGAGGAAGGTTTTGCTATCCCTCTGAGTCTCACCTGGGGAAGGCTTTGTCACTTCCTGGATCTGAGGCATTGGGATGCTATTTCCTCTTTACACACTCACTCAAAGTTTCTCTGGATCTCCACACAAAAAAATTCTTTTTTTCTTTTCTTAAATAAAGCTCAACTAGTGTAAGAAATGTCTAGAAAACTCCACTTTCTGTAGCAGAAGTACCAAGTGCTACTGCATTATTTTTCAAGAGTACACACGGTGTGCCACACACACTTTTTTTTATGATGTGCTATATTCACACAGTGGATTTTCTCAACAGCCCTGACATAGATAGCATTCTGATCCTATCTAACAGGGAAAAACGGGAAGTTCAGAGAGAGAGAGAGAGAGAGAGAGAGAGAGAGCGCATCTCTTACACCCTGTCCCCACCTTGATTCTACTCCCTGGAGCAAGCAGCTCATCCCCTGTTTCCATGCTGGCATCCAGCTAAATTGCAGTCTGGATGCAGTTAAAGACAGGATTCATGAGTCAGTCAAGATATTTAGTTCAGAAAGGGACCAAGGGTGAGTAGAGGAGGAGCTGGGCAGCACAGAGAAAAGAATGAAGGGCCCGTGCCATATCTAGTACAGAACAAGTCATTATGTGATTTCTGGATATTCTCTGGTCTCCCTTTGGACATATGGGATAATTGTACTACGGCACTACTTGGAAGTGTGGTCATGTGACTCACTTTAGCCAATGCATGTGAGTGCTGGTTCTGGGAAGAATATTTAAGATTCAGTGCACAATTCATCATACTCCTTGTACTGGCTAGTTTTGTGTCAACTTGACACAGCTGGGGTTATCACAGAGAAAGGAGCTTCAGTTGGGGAAGTACCTCCATGAGATCTAGCTGTGAGGTATTTTCTCAATTAGTGATCAAGGGGAAAAGGCCCCTTGTGGGTGGGACCATCTCTGGGCTGGCAGTCTTGGGTTCTATAAGAGAGCAGGCTGAACAAGCCAGGGGAGGCAAACCAGTAAGGAACATCCCTCTATGGCCTCTGCATCAGGCATCAGCTCCTGCTTCCTGACCTGCTTGAGTTCCAGTCCTGACTTCCTTCAGTGATGAACAGCATTGTGGAACTGTAAGCCGAATAAACCCTTTCCTCCCCAACTTGCTTCTTGGTCATGATGTTTGTGCAGGAATAGAAACCTTGACTAAGACAAATTGGTACCAGCATAGTGGGGTATTCCTGTAACAACCTGACCATGTTTTGGGGAGGACTGTGGAAGGATTTTGGAACTTTGAGTCAGAAGATCCATTCTGTGTTAAGAGCTCTGTGGGATGTTGTGTAGGAGCTTGGAAGATAATGTTGAGAACAGTGCAGAAGATGGAGGCCTGGCTTGTGAAATTTCAGAGGGAAAATTAAAGACTCTTTTCAGGGCCATTGTTACTTTGATTGTGAAGATTCTGTGGTTCTGGTTAGCTGAGGCTGAAGAATCAGCTGTGATTAACAAGATACCATAAATAGTAAAGTGAAACCTTTGTATTACTGGGACTACTGATGCTGGTTAGCTGGAGCTAAGAAATTAGTGGTGACTAAGAAGAGACCAGTATCACTGAGGTGACATGTTCTGGGAAGTATTTTCTGAAAGCACAAGGAGGCTGTGTTCCAGAGATAGCCATGGTTGTACCTTGTGCTGTGACTGGACTTGGTAATGTGTAAGAGTTACTTAGAAGGTACTGGTTTTAGAGGCATAAAGGAGTCATGCAGAGCAGCTGAGGCCATGGAAGCATTGTGAGAGGCCATGGAAGGACATTGGTGAAGGTACAGCCTCGGTTGCAATTGATGGCCCAGGACTGAAGGGGTCATGCAAAGGAGTTGAGGCTCAGCACCATGAAGAGAGCCTATGAGAGGCTAGTGTTGAAGCCTTGTTATAGTGGAAGACAGCAGCATTTTGGAGATGCCAGTATCATGAGATGACCACCAAGAACAGCAGCAGCAATGGAGTACAGGCATCTGGAGCCTAGAAGACAACATGTGTGCTACAAAGGGCATAGCTGGAGAAGTGATCCAAGCCCTTGGAGGAGCCCAGAAGATCATGAGTTGGATCCCAGACATTGGATGGTTGGAGATTGAATTTTGCTTTTGATTGTGACTGTGCCCTGATATTTTTCCCTCTTGAAGGAAGTTTTTTAGTGAAGCCCACAGTTAAGAGACTTTGAATTTTAAAGTACTTTGTATTTCAAAAGATACTGGATATTTTAAAGGGATTGAACTTTTAATATGTAAAGACTGTGGGACTTTTAAAGTTATTTAGATCTTGGGGATGAATAAGAACTAAGGGTTGAGGCTTACTAGTGATGTGTGTGTGTGTCAAGTTGACAAGGGGTCAATTGTACTGGCTAGTTTTGTGTCAACTTGACATAGCTGGGGTTATCACAGAGAAAAGAGCTTCAGTTGGAGAAGTACCTTCATGAGATCTAGCTGTGGGGTATTTTCTCAATTAGTGATCAAGGGGAAAAGGCCCCTTGTGGGTGGGACCATCTCTGGGCTGGCAGTCTTGGGTTCTATAAGAGAGCAGGCTGAGTAAGCCAGGGGAAGCAAGCCAGTAAGGAACATCCCTCCAAGGCTTCTGCATCAGCTCCTGCTTCCTGACTTGCTTGAGTTCTAGTTCCTTCAGTGATGAACAGCAATGTGGAACTGTAAGCCGAATAAACCCTTTCCTCCCCAGCTTGCTTCTTGGTCATGATGTTTGTGTAGGAATAGAAACCCTGACTAAGACACTCCTCTTCCCACTTTTGCTAGGGCAACCAGTGCAACAGTTGTGGCTGTCCAATTCACTGGGTCTTTGAATACTGACTGTCTGGTGTGTGGACAGAGTCAACACTAAATGGAGCAGGTGTGAGGCATGACCCTTTTTAATGATGAGACTGTCTGTTCTGCAGAAAGCCCATCTTGACCCATACAGATAACCTGGCAAGCAGACATGAGAGACATCGCTCAAAGAGCTCATGAATAACGATAAAACCTTTGACCTACAGATTGCCCTGCCCACAGAGTGTGCTGGAACCAGAGCCTAACAGAACCATCATCAAAGAGGCCAGAGAGACTTTATCCAGCAATGGATGGGAACAGATGCAGAGTTCTACAGCCAAACTAGGTGGAGTTTGGGGAGTCCTGTGGGGGAGGGAGAGGAAGGATGGGAGGAGCCAGAGGAGTCAGGGACATATCAGGAGAACACAGCACACAGAATCATCTGAGCAAGGCTACTAAGGGAACTTACAGAGATCAGGAGCCTGTAGGGGTCTGACCTAGGTCCTCTGCATATATGTTATGGCTGTGTAACTTGGTGTTCCTGTGGAAATCCTAACAGTGGGAGCAGGGGCTGCCCTTGACTCTTTTGTCCACTTGTGGGACCCTTTTCCTCCTACTGTGTTGCCTTGTCCAACTTTGATGTGATGGCATGTGTCTGGTCTTACAACAGTTTGTTATGGTGTGCTTGGTTGATATCCCTGGGTGGCCTGCTCTTCTCTGAGGGGAGGGAGAGTGCATCTGGAGGGAGGTATGCAGCAGGGAGTTGGTGATGGGGGAGGGGAAACTAGTTGGGATGTAATGTATGAGAGAAGAATAAAAAAAGTTTTTGAAAAAAGAAAAACTGCAAAAAAAAAAAAAAAAGAGGGCTGAGAAATAAGGTCAGTTCACAGAGTGCCAGCCTTTCAAAGATGAGGACTTAGGTTTGATTGATAAGTAAGAGCTCATGAAAAGAAAAGAGAAAGGAAGGAAGGAAGGAAGTCAGAGTGGTAGTATATGCTTGTAATCTCAGTGCTGGGAGACAGGCAGATGAAAGAGAGAGAGAAAGAGAGAGAGAATGAATGAGAATAAATCTTTGAGAGAAATGAGAATATCAAGTCCAGAGGAAGACAAAAACAAATCCACAGACACTAGTTAAATGTCATAGTATCTCTATTATATGCTATTATTATCACCCCACTTCACCTATGAAAAAACCAAACTCCAGCCTGGAAACCCCAGAGCAAATAATGTACAAAAAGTAGGTCTACCCCAAGTCTATCCAGAGCACATCCTTTTCCAAATCTCAGTTTTCACTTTGCAAAATCCCTGCAAAACAGCTCTTATTTCCCCATTTTACAGATAAGGAAACTGATGCTCACTGATGTCCAGTGAACTGCCCAGGCATATGAAAGTAATCAGGGCCCAAGTTTGAATTTGGTTCTTACTGACTTTAAATCCTTGACACGTTCTCGTATGTCTCTACAACTAGGCTTACATAGTTTTGTTATTAAAACTTACCACATGTACACTCCAGCCACTGGGGCTTCCCTGCTGTCCTTGGTCATGCCAGGTACGTCTAGTCTCAGCCTCTATGTTACCATTCACTCAGCTTGACTTTTTTCTCCAGGCAGAAAACAGTCCTTACAGGTGACGCACCTTTGGGTTTCAGTCACGTCTTGTGAGCCCTTCCCTGTGTCTGGTGTCCTGAGTCCTCACTGCTTCATTTCTTCAGTCTGTGCCCGCTTTGAGCAGAAATAGTCAGCACACTCCTAGGCTCTGCGTTCACAGAAATGAAAACTCCAAAGAATGGATTCTTTGTTCTTTTTCTATCTTGGCTATTCACTATATATTTGTTGAATGAATGGGTGGATGGATCAGAATGTCTGTAATAAGCTCTTCCAAATGTCCTAAGAATAATACACAGTGAGCACGTAGAGCACACACAAATCACTGCAGGCCTGGCCTGTTATGAAGCAACCTAAAGTGAATTCAAGGCATTAATGTCTGAAGAATCATGTAGAGTTCCTTAACCCTCCTATTGCTGTGACCCTTTAATATGGTTCATGTTATGGTGACCCTCAACCATAAAATTATTTTTGTTGCTACTTCATTACATAGCAGTTTGCTACTGTTATGAATCTTTATGTAAATGTTTTCCAATCGTCTTAGGCAGCCCCCTGAAGGGGTCTTGACCCAAGAGTTTAGAACTACGTAGGTAGAGCGATCTGTGCACATGCTTCTGACCACACAGCCTGATTCCTTTCCATTTGTATCTTAGCATTCACTCAGTGAATCAGGAAGTACTTCTCCCCTGCTCTATGCCCTAACAAGTGAGTCCAGAGCAGACCACTCTCCACCAAATGTGCCCCTATCTTTAACTCTGGGAGAAACATGTTATAATCCTGTACCCCACCCCCACACTTCCTATCTCATGTAGAGGAGGAAACCTGGGCTCAGAGAAGCTAAAAGAGTCACCTAACATCACATAGCCAATAAGTGCCTGGACTTAGATTCAAAGTAGAGAGAGGAATGGTGCTAAGAGTTGAAGTGTATCTTCACTAAAATAAGATGTCGAAGCCTTGCCTCCTTGGTACCTCAGAATGTGACCAGATTTGGAAATAGGGCGATTTCAGGTGTTATCTAATAAAAACAAGGCCACAGTGGATTAGGGATAGGCCGTAATCTAATGTGACTGGCGTCCCTGCAAAGAGAGCATCATGCAGAGATGTGGCAGGAGGGTGAGAGCTGTGGTTACAGACGACTGGACAGATGCACTTGGAAAGCAAGACACACAAAGGTTCCTGGCAAACAATGAGAAGTTGAGAGAAGGCAAGGGAAGATTCATAGTAGGGTTCTTGGGGACTCTGACTTTGGAACTCCAACTTTCATAACTGTGAAACAATACATGCCTATTGTCCTAAGCCAGCCAGCCCGAGGCATGAGTTGTTGTATCAGTCCTAGGATGCTAACATGAATGGCAGTATCTTTCCTCTGTATCATATCGTCTTTCACACTTCAGACAGGGATGGCTTCTGTGATGTCAGCAAATAAAACTGTGTACAAAGGGTCTGGAGGATTTGCCTTGTCAGAAATCTCTAAAATAGAGCCACCAAGTCTTCAAGTTATTTTACTCCTCACACTTAACACAGGGACATGAAGAAGCAAGTCCCTCAGTTGACAAAGTGCCAGGAAGAGGAGGCCATGAGAAATGTGGTGCTCTGCTGGGTGCCCCTCCACCATGCATTTTTACTGCTCATTGTCCAACTCTCTAAACAGGCTGCTGTGCAGAGACCTCTACTCCCAGACGCTTCGCTCTTCCATTTGTTTCCTGCCTCTGTCCTAAGCAGCCACTGTTGATTGGCTTGCTTTCAACTCACAGGCTTTGACTTACATCTGGTAGGACAGAACCAGAGACCCAAAATATCACACCTACCCCTCAAATCTGCATGTATCGAATTGCATAATGTCCCAATTCTCCTGGGTGCCCCTGTTGAGGCAGGGAGGCAGGATCTGTGTGGCCAGGGAGGGTAGGAAGGATCAGGAGAGTGGATGTGCAGGTGAGCATCCCAGGGCACCGACCTTTCCTTTTTGAGTAGCTGCTCTAAAGCCTTTAACCCCTGGGAAACAAGTCTTTTTCTATGTTTTTCTTTGGCTCTGAATCTCTGGTATTCTGATTTTAGAAGTGAAAACAATACTTTGATCTAAGCCATACGGCCTTTTCCCCCTTACACGGATGCTGTAGAGGATTCACAGGGGCAGGTGTGGAAGGCAGTAGCAGCAGGGTGGGTGGGTCCATAGGGCCTATGTGTCTATAGCGTGTGTGGTTCTGTAGCTATGGCAACCGTGCGTAATGCCACTTGCACAGCATTATAACATGGCCCTAGAGTTGCCCCTGGATCCTCAACTGTTCCTCTATGCTTCTGTTTCCTAGATACCGCAGCTCTGTTATATTTATTTATTTATTTATTTATTTAATATTTATTTATTTACCTATTTTTATGTCATGCCTAAGCATTGCTTCTGTTTGTTCTATTTTGCTGGTACCACACCTTGTCATCTAGTTGAAAAATTAGACAGCAAAACCCATTTCTTCCTGATGCTGTTAATTGCTAACGATTGTCCGAGCTTAAACACACTGCGTAAGAAGACTCTCAAGCCTGCAGTCAGGATGGGCACTTGAGACTTCCTCTAGCTCTGAGGATTGTTAATGCTGGTTTCTCTTACAGCCTATTAGCGCTATCAATCGGCTGCCTGCTTCTGAAAAACCTGTCTCTATTCTTTTTGCCAGTTCTAACAAATTTCGGACAAGAGTAGATTTGCAGCCAAGTGTGTGAATATATCCTATGAAACTCGTATACATGTAATTTTTGCATCTGTACTCCATAAAAGAAAGTGGCATTGTGTTAATTCTGAGAATATAAACACAACTGGTTTCCTTCATTTATTGTTAAAAATAACCCCCAAATCCTCAGAGAAGCTTCTGCTGTAATTAAATTTAAATTTTTAAAAAGTACACTAGGTTCATATTTTAGTTTCCTTATGTTTGGTCATTAATTGTGAAATCACAAACAGCTGAGATTTAAAGCTCTTAACCTTCCTAGGCCCAAATAGAAGCAATATGTCAACACTCATAAGTTATGAGCAACCTCCCAAAGGGACTATAATACAGAATACACTTATAATTGAAATAACTTGGGAGAGGATTCTGGGAAGATGACAACATCCACAGCATAGTTTTTTATCCTCTCTAAATCCTTATGTAAAAAGAGGGAAAAATAACTGCAGAGGGAAACTAAAAACTCATTAGCAACATTTGTAACAAATGTGTCTTCATCTGTTTTCTGTGGCCATCACTGATTACCACAGGCTGGGAAATATAAAAGAATAGAGGAATATTTAGTTCATGGTTCTGGAGGCAAGAACTTCCAAGAACATGGCACCAGGTGAGTGAGGGCTTTCTTGATGAATCCTAGTATGTTGGAGGGGATCACATGGTGACACGGGATTTGGGAAGTAAGCCAAATCAGGTCTCTTCCTTGTAATGCTGCTAATGCTACTAATCATGAGGAACATGCCCTTCTGACTTTATTTATACCTAATTGCCTCCCAAAGGCCCTAATTCCAATTCTTATAACATAAGACTCTGAAGATTAAATTTCCAACATATGAATTCCAGTAAACACATCCAAATCATAGCACTAGGTATCAAGATGTCTCCATAAATGCTAAAACACAAGTGTGTGTGTGTGTGTGTGTGTGTGTGTGAGATAAAGAACCAACAGCCACACAACCTGCACTACGTCACTGTCTGGGGAAAGATAAGGAAGCTGCATTGAGTGGACCTGAAAACCTCAAAATAGCCAACAGCCTTCAGTCAAAGAGATCAGGCTAACCCAAGAACATCAGCAGAAATGGGGGTTTGCCCAATCACAGCACCAAGCCAACTGGGAAAAGAGCTGAGAGGCTAGAACGGCTGAGCTCCCTTAAACTCAAAACCAACCTGCCAGGGCCTTGGAGAACAGAGCCTCAGACTGAAGAATAAATGGCTCGGAGGGAAATGAGAACTAAATAGGCCCTGCGCAGTAGATGGAGGAAAGAAAAGCTGCAGAAAAAAAGCTGACACACCCTGAAGCAAACAAGCTCACTCTTACCATTTCCCAAACCAACAGAGAGAGTCCTAGGAAGAACGGATGTCCCGACTGGCGTGCTACTTTGAAACATAAGTTTGAGAAAAGTGATTCCACATTAAAAGGTAAAATAGAAATATCAAGGTCACATAATTTTTACTTTTGAAAAAAAATGAGGAACAAAGAACTGAATAACATCCCCACAGGCAGGAAGATCATTTCAGAAAAAGTACTCATAGAGCAGATTAAAACTGTAGCCTATTATTTTCAATGAGATAAAAGACATTAAGAAAATAATATGTAATATGAAATAACAGAATAAGAATGAGAAACTCAGAAACAAAGAGACAGAACTCAGGAAATGATTAGAAATAAAGCCAAAATAATTTAAGAAATGACTAAGCCAGAAAGAAAATAAGAGCAAATAAATTGAACAGTCATACCCAAAGATGAGAATTAGGTGAAAAAGAAAAAATATTTTAAATGTTCATAAATTCAAAAAGACACAGAGATCTCAGAGAGTGGTAGACACTAGCAACAAAGGTCCTGTATACGGAGGACAGATTTGACTAGGAAGTATCAATATAAATTCATGAGGGATTTTATCTTACTGATAAAATCGATGCATGTGTGCATTTCCTCTTTCTGTGTAGTGCAAATGTTGTCTATTCTGTATACTGAAAACTACAAGCAAACATTGAAAATAATGCCCAGCTAGCAGCAGTAAACATCCCTAAGACCCACAATATGATCTCTATCTACCATTTCCCATTAAAAGATACCAGGGTATCCTGGAGAAGTGGCTGGAGGAGGAAGCATACAGAGCATACCTGCTGTCAAAACAGACAGCAGAGACCACATCAATAACTACCAGTGTTGTGTCACAAGTATGGTGGGGTCAAGTCAAGGAAGATGGGACTATTTGAATTTTGATAAATAATAAAAATTTCAATGAATTAAAGTCATCAAATGTTTATTTATATGTATAGATGTGTATGTGGGTATATATGCATATGTGCACACAAGTTTGTGCATGTGTGTATGCATGCACTTTATTTTATTAGATTATATTCTTTATTTACATTTCAAATGCTATCCCAAAAGTTCCCTATACCCCCACCCCGTCCTGCTCCCCTACCCACCCACTCCCACTTCTTGGCCCTAGCATTCCCCTGTATTGGGGCATATAAAGATTGCAAGATCAAATAGGCCTCTCTTCCCAATGATGGCCGACTAGGCCATCTTCTGCTACATATGCAGCCAGGGACACGAGCTCTGGGGTACTGGTTAGTTCGTATTGTTGTTCCACCTATAGGGTTGCAGACCCCTTCAGCTCCTTGGGTACTTTCTCTAGCTCCTCCATTGGGGGCCCTGTGTTCCATCCAATAGCTGACTGTGAGCATCCATTTCTGTGTTTGCCAGGCACTGGCTTAGCCTCACAAGAAACAGCTATATCGGGGTCCTTTCAGCAAAATCTTGCTGGTATATGCAATAGTGTCTGCATTTGGTGGCTGATTATGGGATGGATCCCCGGGTGGGGCACTCTCTGGATGGTCCATCCTTTTGTTTTAGCTCCAAACTTTGTCTCTGTAACTCGTTCCATGGGTATTTTGTTCCCTATTCAAAGGAGAAATGAAATATCCACACTGGTCTTCCTTCTTCTTGAGTTTCATGTGTTTTGCAAATTGTATCTTGGGTGCATGCCAAGTGAGTTCTTTTGTGATTGGGTTACCTCACTAAGGATGATATCCTCCAGATACATCCATTTGCCCAAGAATTTCATAAATTCATTGTTTTTAATAGCTGAGTAGTACTCCATTGTGTAAATGTACCACATTTTCTGTATCCATTACTCTGTTGAGGGACATCTGGGTTCTTTTCAGCTTCTGGCTATTATAAGTAAGGCTGCTATGAACATAGTGGAGCATGTATCCTTATTACCAGTTGGAACATCTTCTGGGTATATGCCCAGGAGAGGTATTGCTGGATCTTCTGGTAGTACTATGTCCAGTTTTCTGAGGAACTGCCAGACTGACTTCCAGAGTGGTTGTACAAGCTTCCAATCCCACCAGCAATGGAGGAGTGTTCCTCTTTCTCCACATCCTCGCCAGCATCTGCTGCCACCTGAATTTTTGATCCTAGCCATTCTGACTGGTGTGAGGTGGAATCTCAAGGTTGTTTTGATTTGCATTTTCTTGATGATTAAGGATGTTGAACATTTTTTCAGGTGCTTCTCAGCCCTTTGATATTCCTCACTTGAAAATTCTTTGTTTAGCTCTGTACCCCATTTTTAATGGGGTTATTTGAATTTCTGGAGTCCAGCTTCTTGAGATCTTTGTATATATTAGATATTAGTCCCCTATCAGATTTAGGATTGGTAAAAATCCTTTCTCACTCTGTTGGTGGCCTTTTTGTCATATTGACAGTGTATTTTGCCTTACAGAAGCTTTGCAATTTCATGAGGTCCCATTTGTTGATTCTTGATCTTACAGCACAAGCCATTGCTGTTCTGTTTAGGAATTTTTCCCCTGTGCCCATATCTTCAAGGTTTCCCCCCACTTTCTCCTCTATAAATTTCAGTGTCTCTGTTTATGTGGAGTTCTTTGATCCACTTAGACTTGAGCTTTGTACAAGGAGATAAGAATGGATCAATTCAGTATGCATGTACTTCTGTGTGCGCACGTGTGTGTGTGTGTGTGTGTGTGTGTGTGTGTGTGTCCAGAAGTCAACCAACATGATGTTTTTTTTTCCTTTTTTCACCTCATTTTAAAGAAAAGATCTCACTGAACCCAAAGCTCATGACTGGGCTAGATTAGATGGCCAATGAGCTCTAGTAATTCTCCTGGGGAACTAAGTCACTATTCTGAAGTTGGGAAAATAATTTCATTTATTCTGCCCTTCCCAGATGAAAGGTACTGCTAGGTAAGCAAGTGAAAGAGATAAGATGTGTCTCCTTATAATGTTTTCCACTGACAAGAGCTAAGAAAATATAGAGTATTGGCATCTTGCAAAGAATGAAGGGATACAGTAAGCATCAGCAGCTGCTGGTGAGGTCATTGCTGGTGAGGTCATGGTCAGTAGCTTAGTCATTTTTTTCTATTGTCATGACAATAAACAAAAGCAGCATGACTGAGGCACTTTATAAAATAAATCATATAATTGGTCTTACAGTTTGAGAGGGTTAGAAGACAATGGGGGAGCAAAGGCATGGCAGCAGGACCATGGAGCTCACAGCCTGAGCTGCAAGCAGGAGGCATAGAGAGACAACTGGTATGTGTTGAGTCTTTTGAAAACTCGACATCTGTCTGCAGTGACATACCTCTTCCAACAAGGCCACACCTCCTAATACTTCCCAAACAGTTGCATTAACTGGGGAGCAAGTATTCTCATGCAAAGCACACATTCTACTCCCTGATCCCATCGACTTGTGGGAATATCATAAATTTTAACTTCAAAAGTTCACATCGTTTTTCAATCTCAACACTATTTAAAAGTCCAAAGTCTGAAATCTCAAGGCAATCTTTAAATTGCAACCCCCACCTTGTAAAAATCAAAAAGTAAGTTACATACTTCCAACTTACAAAGTTTTCCCCATTCCTGCAAAGAACAGCATGGTCAGGCTGTTCCCATAAATACCCTATTCCTGGAACAAAAGTCTATCTTAGTTACTTTTCTACAAACATGAGAACCTGGCGGTGGGGGTGGGGGTGGGGGTATTATCATTTAAGCCACCACAGTCAGGAAAGGAGAAATGCTACAGAGACAAGATAAGGACACCTGTGATGATCCCTTCAGCTACCAGATTATTGAAACAATGGCCCACCCTTAATTAAAACGCCCTCCATGCTGGAGGAAGAAAAAGACTGAAGTCTTGGTGCCAGACAGAGGAAGAACTTGCCTCACAGGAAGAGATTTCCTGTGATTCTGACAACTAATCAGGTCACCTTCAAGAAAACCCAATCTGAGAGGAAGAGTCAGGGATGGGAGGCATCCCACGTAGATGAGGCCTGCTTAATGATGCATGTTCCTGGATCGATTCCAACGTGATCCTCATGTTGGTGCTCCAATGACAGATTTAGGGTAGGGGTGTCAATGAACCCCTTTGCTGCTCTTCCCAATGTGTGCATATTAAATACATCTTTCTCTGTTTTCACTATTACTTGTCTCTGTATACTGGTATACTGGAATAATTAGTCGGGAATTACCTGTTGGGGCCACCTGGGCTTAGACTTGTTCTCCTAAACTCAGGTAACATGAACACAAAAACATAATCAGATATCATATGCTTTCTTATCTTGAGAGAAATTGACCCTTTGGCAACATCACCATAAGAGAGATACCAAACACCATTGCACTCTCTTTTGGAAGACTTTGGAAACAGAACTTGAACCCTATCTAGTCTTGGAAGCCAAAGCTGAATTCCAGGAAACCCAGAGAACACAAGAACATACTAAAGCCTACTGCAAGTGTGAAAAGAGCAGAATTCAGACCTCAGGCCTAATCGGTTAAAAGGAAAGGAAACAACAGAGGGGAGCTCGTAGCCTAAAGTGAGGCTTGTGACAGGTTTGCTTGTTTGTTGTTTGCTTTCATGGACCAGATGCTTGTGTTTCGGGATGTCCAGCCGAGTGACAGCAATCCCGGGAATTACTGTGAGTCAGAGCAATGGTTACTCCAGAGGCGAAGGACTTGGGATTCAAACTAGATCCACGAAAAGGGATCTTCCAGTTTCATTTATCTTTCTTCCCTTCCTTGTTTCCTGCTGGTGACTGAGCCCAGAGCTTTGTTCACGCTGTGCACACGCACACTTAACAACCATGATCTCCTCATACCTCAGTTTCCAGTTTTTAAAACAGTTTAGTTTCATTGTTTCATGTAGTTAGGTGTCTTGACTGAATGTACATCTATGCACCATGTACATGTCTGGTGTTGGAGGAGATCAAAAGAATGCATTACTTTCCTTTGGAACTGGAGTTGTGATGCCATCATGTAGGTTCTGGGAATTAAACCCAGGCCCTCTGGAAGAACAACCAGTGCTCTTGACTGTGGAGACATCTCTGCAGCCCCCAAGTTCCATTTCTGGACCATAATGGGACTTCAAGGATATTTGCCTTATAAATACTCATTTAAACACACATTTTACGTAA
Source organism: Mus minutoides (assembly GCA_902729485.2). Lineage (NCBI taxonomy): Eukaryota > Metazoa > Chordata > Mammalia > Rodentia > Muridae > Mus > Mus minutoides. Next base: position 145,244 of record LR749527.1, read on the forward strand.
TCTCTGTATATATATATATATATATATATATATATATATATATATATATATATATTAAGGAAGATTTTTTGAAAAGACAAAAAACTCAAAAGTCAAACTTTTCATTATTTTTCCTCATCTTTTCAAAATTTATAAACAAAACCTCTTTATTGTAAAATTCCAAATTTTCACAAACATATACATTTTTTTGTTACTATTATTACAGTGGAGTCACAGGGCAGTTCCGATCCCAGCCCAATTCCCTTATTCTCTTTTATGGTTGGCTCCCAATCCCCTCCCAAGCCCTGGCACCCCACACACAATGCCACTTCATGTTCCTGTTCTTTTTATTTTTCTAAAATATCATGTAAATCAAACCATGCAGAGTGTGGTGTCCTTCACTTAGCATCATGCTAAGTAACCCGCACTTCCCGTCTGATTGCTAGATAGTTTTCCTTATACAGAGTCAACTTAGTCAACTGTTTATCCCTTTACCAGAAAGACATTTGGGTTGTTTCTGGGGTTTGTTTTGTTGATTTTGTTTGTTTTTAAATAGTTTCCATAAAAACCAGGGTACAGGTTTCTATGTGAAAATAAGACTTTGTTTTTCATTAATAAATACCTAGAAAAGACACCCTTGGCACAAAGGCCAACAGGATGCTGAACTTTGTAAGAAACTATAACTTGTGTTTCCAGATTTCTGGGCCCTTTTCATGCCAACAGGCAGCATGTGAGTTCTGGTAGCGTCTCTATAAGTACCCAGTCATGTTGGTAGCGTCTCTATAAGTACTCAGTCATGTTGGTAGCGTCTCTATAAGTACCCAGTCATGTTGGTAGCGTCTCTATAAGTACTCAGTCATGTTGGTAGCGTCTCTATAAGTACCCAGTCATGTTGGTAGCGTCTCTATAAGTACCCAGTCATGTTGGTAGCATCTCTATAAGTACTCAGTCATGTTGGTAGCGTCTCTATAAGTACTCAGTCATGTTGGTAGCGTCTCTATAAGTACCCAGTCATGTGGTTTCTGAAGCTATTCTGATAGATGTTTTTCTGGTAAAGGAACAAACAACTTAGGTGGGTCTGTACGACAGAGCTAAGATATGATCCTCCACAGAAGAGTTCATTACTCTCTGGCAGTGAGATAGGCTTCAGGTACATCACCTAGGTGAGGTGGGGCCTCCCTTACTGCCCAGGCCCAAGCCTATGTCCTTGTTGGGGTTCTTTCTTCCTCGTGGGCCCTGAACACATTCTGTCCCCCAGGACTATGTCAGCTCTGCCCCACCTCTTTGTAGCTGCTTTCAGTGTTTTTCTGCACATGTGCAGTTTGGGAGCTGTCAGATTCTTAGGGATATTTGCAATCATAAAATCAGGCTCACTCTTCTTCTCCCTGTCTTAAAGATTTTATGATCCTGAAGTTCTGGCTGTCTTGATTGCTCCCGGATGTCTTGAAAAAGCCTAATGGGTTTGTGTTTTAATCAGATTTTTATAGCTGCTCTCAACAAAGGATTCATAACCAGAAGTGGAAGGAATGCTATGAATTTAGAAATAGTAAAAGCCTAGTTCTCTTAGTTAATTTTAAAAATTCTATTTTCTTATATGTTGACAACTGGTTCTAAAATTCAGTGGAAAGACTAAAGGAACTAGTTTTGAAACAAAATACCAGGATGATTCATACTTCTTATTCTCAATATTTAACGGAAAGCTCTTGTGTTTAAGGCAGTGAGGTACTGGTAAAAGGGTAGGCACCGAGCTCACTTGAACAAATTAATAGGCCCAAGCCATACCTGAAATGCCAATCAGGAAAATTTCCCAAACTAACAGAAGGTATTAAGCCACATATTAAAGCCCTGAACAGGGTAAATACAAAGAAAATGATGTTTAGTTAGACCATTAAAACGACATGCAGATATATCGGGGAGGGGTTGTTATTGTTCAAAGCAAGGTTTCATGTAGTCCAACCTGGTCTCAACCTCACTAGACAGCCAAGGATGACCTTGAACTTCTGATTCTCTGCCCCTATCTCCTAAGTGCTGGGGAAAACAAGAGCAGCATGTGTATGAAGTGGTGCTAGTGACTGAACCCAGGGCTTCACGCATGCTGGATGACCACTCTCCCTATCTGAGCTATGTCCTCAGCCCTGTAAGCAAACATTCAAATGTTAAAATTATTCAGAGCTTTTTTTTGTTTTGTTTTAAAAAGATGCATTGTTCTCAAATAAATAACAGTATTATTGGCAGCTAACTTTTTCAACAGAATCAATGAAACCTAGAAGATACTGGGATGGTTTCTTTAAAAAAGGGAAAAAAAAGCAAACAAGATTTTTTATACCCAGTGAAAATAGAGGGGAATTCTATACTTTTAGAAATTAAGGTAAATATTTTTGGCTTAACTGACATTTTCATGAAAATAAAAACATAGAGTGTTCATCATTAGCAAACACATTCTAAAAGATGAGATGGGTAAAGGAAATTATTAAGATGGATGTGAAAAGAATCCCAGCCTAAAGATCAGAAATGCAGGAAATAATAAAAACCCAAGAAAAAGACCAGCTCTCAGAACTGGAGTAGACACCCATCACCACTCAAGTACAGCACACAGTTTGTTTCTGTGCCTTGCTTTCTTCTCTATCCATCATCTGAGGCCACATTGAGACCATAATCCCTTCACTGGCCACGGCCTCATCCACAGCTCATCCACCCCTTCAATGCCACACTGGTAGCAGCAACACATTTTATCCTATTTTGTTTGAATTTCACTTTATGGATCCTAGTTTCTTGGAACATAAATTTGACATCCTTTTTTACCTACTATAAGTAACCTATGTACTATATTCCTAACAAATATCTATTGAATTGTTAAATTTGATGAAGAATATTTTGGTAATGAACAGTTGTCCATCATGTGTTCTAGCACAGATCCTTCCAACCACTAGTTGATATATATTTTTTACCCCAGGGGGCTGTAGAGAAGGCTTAGTAGTTAAGAAGATCTACTGCCTTCCAGAGGACTGCATTAGATTCTTAGTGCCCATGCTGGTGATCTATAGCCACCTGCAAGTCCAGCTCCAGGGGTATCAGAGCCTCTGTAAGCTCCCACACATGCATGCACATGCATATACCCATCCCTCCACTTGCATACATCTAATACAGGTGAGTTTTAAATTAATTTTTATCCTGAGATTTCATAAAGACAAGTAAAACAGACAAGAGAAACCTTTATGTTGTTCTTGGGAGGAAGACCCACATGGGACAGGTTGGATGTTCACATCTTATCTCTAACCTTTTGAAATTCTTCTGATGCTTGTTTAGTAACATTGTATCACTGTCAAAAGTATAAGGCTGATTGAAGTATATCCACAGGTGTGGCATTTATGCCATTCTAATATGAGTCACTGTACTATTCCTGGATGCTAAAGAAATAAAAGGCAGGGGCCTCGAGATCTCCAGGGAATGGGAAATCTAATTGGAGCCTAAGACATACACACATAAAACAACCCGAGAAAGAATCCAAAGAAATATTTTAGCTGCAAGAAAATATGGTATAGTACAGACTAAAGCTGTAACTGATAAGAAATCATTTTAGAAAATCACACTTGGGGTGTGGGGACCTCTCCCTGTCATCTTTGTGACAGTGTGTTTTTTAGATTCAGTCTCATTATATAACCCTGGATGGCCGTGTCAGCCTCCCACGTGCTGGGATTTTAGGTCTGTGCCACACACAATGAGGCTTCACAGTCATCGAAAAAGAGGTGAACTCTGGTTTGAAGGCTAGAAGGGAGTATGTAGAGGAGAAGGGGCATGGGTATTTTTTTTGTTTTGTTTTGTTTTTCCTAACCAGAAAGGAGTGCCCAAAAAACTCAGAGGCAAGATCGTAAGTCATATTTAGGCAACTACAAAAAGATAGGCTTGAGGAATCAAGAAAATATAGGAGGCTAGAAAGAACATTGATAGAAGACATCAAATAGGTTTGTTTTTGAAATAATGTGGATTTCTCTTTCCCTTTTTAGTAGAAATAACCTTTACTGTCAATGGCCCAGTCAGACCCCTTAGCTGATATAATGATGATCCCAGCTTCCTAGGCTATTATTTGCAATAATTTCTGCCTTATGAGTGTAATGGGAAAAACACATTGCAAAGTGAATTACTTTTGAAATGTATTGCATGCTGACATTTGGGAAATTAGGTCCTGAATACAATGCGTCTTGATTATTTGATGTGCATTCCCACCATGAAAAAAAAATTAATTCAGTGCAACGATTCCAAGAAGAAATATCTGCATGCTACATTAAAGCCCTGTTCCTTAGCAAGAGTCTGCCCCCAACTTTAGGTCACCATTCAGACAAATAACAATGGGCAGGAACTATTATTCCCTGCCTAAGTAATCTACAAGAGACTGAAGAGTCCAGAAATGCCCTCATTCAAACATATTAGCCCATCTGTGCATCCATTCTGTTGCATCCCTTCTCTTGTGCACCAACTGCTTGCATGCCAGCAATGCCCCATGCTCAGCTGGCTTCCATTCATTTGCTGGAAAAAGCACAACCAAACTCTCATATGAAGAACAAATCACTCTTTGCTTCACCATTGCCACTCAGCAAATTCCTCTGACACTCTTGGCTCATCTTGTTATGAATAAGCATGTGCTTTGGCCCTTCCTCCTCTTGTGTAAGCTTTTTCTGCTGCTAGGCTGCTGGACTGAGCACCAGTAATTTCAGAAATCCTGACTACAGAAGCCCAGGTCAGGGCTGAGTCTGAGGAAAGGGCTTTTGAAATCGCATAAATGCTTCCCTTCTCAGCCAAAGCTCCCTTGTTTATTGAACATGTCTAATGAGCCTGTGAAACAGAGCAATGCTGTGAGAGAAAGAGGAGATGGGCAGGGAGAGAATAGAATCTCATATGAAGACAGGAAATCTGGACATTAACGGAGAATGCTGGACAAGAATAAGGAAATAAAGCACCAGTGAAGGGCCACTGATTTCCATGTACAAAAGACCAGGTTAGCCAGTGTGGTGGTGCATGCCTTTAATGCCAGCACTAGGGAGGTGTAAGCAAATGGGTCTATGTGAGTTCGAGACTGCCTGGCCTATAGAGTGAGTTCCAGGACAGCCAGGGCTACACACACACACACACACACACACACACACACACAAAACTCCAAAAAACAAACCAACAACCCAACAAAACAACAAAAGACCAGGTTGTTGTTTTTCACCATTAAACTACTAACCATGCTCCTCATTCCTTTGAGACCATATCTTGTTGTATAGCCCATGAACTTATGATCCTCCTGCTTCAGTGCTTACATTGTAAGTATATGACAACATGCGCAGTCCATAACCATGCATTTTATGTGTGTGAGTGTGTTCATATGTGTACACATGTATGGAAGCTAGAAGTCAAAGCCAGGTGCCTTCACAAATGCTCTCAACTGTAACTTTTGTGGCAAGACCTCTCACTGAACCTGCAGCTTACCAGTTCAACCAGAAGAACTGGCCAGCAAGATCCAGGGATCTTCCACAGCCTCCCCCCAGCCCCCCAAAGCTGGGATTATAAAGGTACACCACTAATGCCTGCTTTCTACTAGGGTGCTGGAGATCCAAGTCCAGGTCCTAATGCCTGTGTGGCAAACATTTTACTGACTGAGTTCTCCCTCTAGCCCCGTAATCATGTCTTTGCATAAAATAAGGTCCACACCATGAATCTGTATCCTAGAGGTAGAGGAACCTCAGTTTGAATCCTGGCTTTATTGTTAATTAGATTAGTGATCTTTTTTATGTTATTTAACCTCTCTAAGTTTCTGTTTCTTGATAAGATGGGAAAGTGAATACTATCTGCCGCAATAGGATTAGTGTGAGATAAAAAGATAATACCTATAAAAAGCTTAGTGTGCTACGTACAGAGCATGTGGTACATACAAAACAAAAGCTTGCTGTATTACTTTTGAAAAATTTAACTTCTTTACAGTAGATTGATTTAAATTCCCTAATTAAATGAATCTCATATTACCTTTTAGGATGGTAAGTTATCACCTGTCTGATCTTTCTGATACATTTGTTTTCACCGAGTTGGGTTAAGAAAATTGTAACTGTGTATATAAATGTATCTCTAATTAAGTGTTTCTCTAGAGCAATGGTTCTCAACCTGTGAGTCTTGACCCCTTTGGGGTTGAATGACCTTATCACAGGGTTTGCCTAAGACTATCGGAAATAATGATTATAATTCTTTTTTTTTNGCCCGGCCCATGATTATAATTCTTAACTGTAGCAAAATTAGAGTTATGAAGTAGCAACGACATAATTTTGTGATTGGGAGTCAGCACAACATGAGGGGCGACACATTAGAAAGGTTGAGAACTATTGCCCTAGAGGATCAGACATATATTTATTTTTGAGATAGCATCAAACTATGTAGCTCAGGCTAGCCTTGAAATCACAATCCTCCTGCCTCAGCTTCCCAAATGCTAGAATTAAAAGTATGTGCTACCAAAGCCTGCTCAGGCATATGTTTAATAAATAGTTATTATGAGCTGGATATGGTACACATCTGTAATGCTAGGACTCGAGAGACTGAGGCAGAAAGAGGCCTGAACTACATAATGAGACCTTGTCTCACCAAAAATGTTAATGTAGTTCACAGTTTCCTGGAAACATATTAGATGAATACTCCTAACTGTTGAATTCTGGGTAAAATGTAGACCCACACAGACACAGACACAGACACAGACACAGACACAGACACAGACACAGACACAGACACAGACACAGACACAGACACACAAAATCCTAGGTTCCTATTACAAAGGTGGCATCTTGCTGGGCGGTGGTGGCACACGCCTTTAATCCCAGCACTCGGGAGGCAGAGGCAGGCAGATTTCTGAGTTCGAGGCCAGCCTGGTCTACAGAGTGAGTTCCAGGACAGCCAGGGCTATACAGAGAGACCCTGTCTCGAAAAGCAAAAACAAAACAAAACAAAACAAAACAAAGGTGGCATCTTAGAGATCAAGAGGCTCCAGCAGAGTGGCGGAGAGAGAAATTAGGTAGCTTAGGTTTAAGCTTCCTTGCTCACTGGGCACATGTTCTGCATCGTCTTTCCAGGCATACTTAAATGTTGTCTAAAACGGGGGTCATTATCTCAGCCTGCAAACGTCTTACTCTATATGTTTTTTTCTCAGCTAATGGCACCACCAGCCACCTGGTGACCTGAGTCAGGGTCTGAGTCACCCCAACTCTTGCACCTCCTCAGTCTTCATCACACCACAAGTATAGTTTTACTTAGTCAGTATTTAACGGATCTCTCTGCTGTTACTGTCATCATACTGACTCTTCTGCTTTCCATTCGAGGACCCACACCATTTCTGCCGTGGCCTTCTGTTCTCTCTGACTAGCTCTGCTGCCCTCACGTCAGTCTTATTCATGGATGCCAGGACCACGAGACTAAAATACACCTGGCAGGGACAGTTCCTAGTTGAAAAGTCTTCAGCAGCTCTCTACTGCCTCTAGAACGAAGCCCAGGTTTCCTAGGATAGCCCTCTTGATCCCAAAACACACTTCTCACCCAGTCCCGATGAAGTTCAATTAAAATGAAGGGTTTATGTGATTGTCTTCTGTTTTAGGCCCTGGGCTCCTGAAAGGTAGTGACAAAATCCTATCATCTCTCCATTTCAACATCCAGCAGTGCTCACAAAAAGGTTAAAAAAAAAAAAAAGATGACATGAGAGAGGGAGGAAGAGGCAAGCATGGTGAGGTTAGGAATGAGGAGGCTGGACATGATCAAGATAGGTTCTATACATACAAAGAATAAAAAAATTAAGATGAAAATGAAATTGTAACATTAGGTGTGAATTCAATGGGTCAGTATATTTTTAAATGGTTTCTATAAAGTATTAAAATAGAGGTTAGAAAGATAGCTTAAAATTAATATATATTTAAATTTATTTTATTTTACGTATATGAGTGTTTACCTATGTGTATGCATGTGTGCTGTGCATACCTGGTAATATGGAAGTTAGAAAGGGTGTTGGCTCCCCTGGAACTGGAGCTAGAGGTGTTTGTGAGCCATCATGTGGGTGCTGGGAACCAAACCTAGGTCCTTTGCAAGAACAAGTGCTCTTAACTGCTGAGTCATCTCTCTTGCCCCATAAATAATTAAAATATATGTTAAAATGGTTTTTCTATTAAAAAATAAAATATAACGTGCACGTATTAACTGTATCATTTTATCCTGGCCTGTGGATTTCAGGGTATCCACGGTAATACAGGCATCACCACTATATAACCACAATGCTTTTTATTGCCAAAAGGAAGTCCTTACTCTTTTTAGTCATTCTACATTCTCCTCCCTTACTTTGCTTAGGTTAACTGGGTAGGGCCAATCTAATGACAAAGATTCTTAAACGTGAGGAAGCCTTCTCAGCTGTAAACTCTGATGGGTGCTCAAAGAGATGCAGTATGAAAAAAAAATTGATGTGTGGTTGTTGGTTTTGAATTATAGGAGGTTACATGCAAGGAGCAGAGAGAGGCTGCTAGGATTAAGGGAGACCTCCCTAGCTGAAAGGAGAGAAGAGACAAGGAGCAGAGACATGCCGTATAACTATATAGGACCAAATCATGCTACCAGTTTGATAAAGCAGGAATCCTTCAGGAAGGAATGCAGTCCTGACATTTTTAGCCTGGTGAGACTTACACTAAATTATAATCTGAAGTATGATAAATTTGTGTTGTTTAAGCCACTAATTTTGTGCTGATTTCTTGTAATAATGTTGGAAAATCAATGTAATACAGACCTCTATAATTTGCTCTCTCACACAATAGTGCCTTTTGGAGATTGTATTATAATGTATCTCCACTTTTTTTTTTTAAGTACTGAAGATCAAACTTGAGTGTGTATGTCAGACACGTTCCCTGCCACTGAGTTATCACCAGCTCCATACTTTCCTTAGCTGCAAAGAATTTAAGTAGCAATTATAGCAGAAGTAACCTTTGACTTAGTAGACAAGAGTCTGAGGTTATGTTCTTGGACCACCTCTGGTCATTTTCTTCTGATATTATGGCATATTTGCAAATGTATTTAACGGATGGTCTAATACATTGGGGCCTTTATGAGGTGGTTAGTTTGTGAAGGCAGAGCCCTCATGAGCAGGATTAATGGCCTTATAAAAGATCCTCCCAGACTTGCACACTGTCCGTGTGAGAAGTCAGGGAAATGATGCCATCACGAACCCGGAAGCTGGCCCTCCTCATCTGAGCTATCATTTGCTACTGCCTTGATCTTGGACTTCCCAGCCTCTAGATTTGTGAGCAAGGAACTCAGATTGTTTATAAGGTGCTTACTTTATGATATTTTATTAGCTTGAAGGAATACAGGGTCACTGATCCCAAACAACACAAAACCTAGGTTCATTGAATTTGCAGGACATGAATGAGTGCATGCAATCCAAGTTAAGAAGACGGAGCAATGAGAAATTCACTGTAGTTTTTTTCTTCTGGAAAAGTCAGTGTCATAGTTTATGTGGTAACTGCTGGCTGAGTCTTAGGTTAAGGAGGATTAGTAGCTGAAGAGACACCTGCCATAGGTCAGAAAGGAAGCCCAGGGGCAGGCAAATTTTCAAGAGGAATGTGCTAAGAGTTTACTCCTGGAGATAAGTCAGTAATCAGGAGAAAATCAGGACTTGATGGGACAGGACAGCTGAGAGCCAGTCCCAGCTGAGTTGAGCAATCTTCTTCACATTCTTCAAGTTGACCAGCCTCGAAAACTAAAACAAAAACAACAACTAAGCTACTCAACCAGTTCGGCAAGGCTGGGAGATATAGTACCAAGATACGCAGCAATTTTATTTTTAAATACTAGCATTAAACAATCTTTTTTTTTTTTTTTTAAAAAGAGTGTCATTTACAATAGCATTAAAATAACAGAGCATATAAATATCCAATAAACACATAAATATATTTTTCATATTTTTTTATTTTTTTAAATCATGTGTATGGGGTATATGTGTTTGTAGTGCAGGTGTCTGCAGAGACCGGAGGCATTAGATGCCCTGAAGCTTGAATTACAGGTGCTGTATAAGTCACCTGTCACCTGATGTGGGTGCTGGGAACTGACCTAGGACCCTCCAGAAGCAGCAGTGTACATTCCTAACCACTGTGCCATCTCTCTGGCCCCAAAACTATGTTTACAATTTCCATTATATTTAATTATTTACTTTGTGTCTGTGCATATGTCTGTGTGTGCACACAAGTGTCATGGCACACTTGTGAAAGTCAGCAGACAACTTGTGGAAACATTTCTCTCCTTCCACCATATGTGTCCCAGATATGAAACTCAGGTTGTTAAGGTTGGCAGCAAGTGCCCTTACTTACTGAGTTATCTCACTGGCCTAAAGATGTTTCAATAGCATTAGTCAGTATGAAGATGCCATCCAAAACCAGAATGAAAAACCATTTCACATCACTCGGACAGCTGTAATAAAAAGGACAAACCTGGTTCTTTTGGTGGCAGGTGGGGCTGGAGAGATAGCATAGCATTAAGAGTGCTTCCTGCTCTTCACAGTTAATTCCAAGCACATTAAATGGCTCACAACCACCTGTAACTCCAATACACAGGAGAGCTGACTCCTTCTGGCTGCCTTGCATGTATGCACATGCGCACACGTGCAGGAACACACACACACAAACAAAATAAAAAGACAAATGCCAGTATAGGTAAGCATGTGAAGAAACTGAAACTGATATAAATTGTTGGTTAGAAATGGCACAGTTGCTTTGAGAAATAGCTTAGTGGTTTATCAGAAACTTAAACACATGACACTACCACACAATCCACTGATTTGTGGGTATATCACAAACTAATTGTGCTCACACAGAACACGTGCACTAATGTTCACAGTGCCACTGCTCATATTATTCCAAAGTGGGAACCAGCACAGACAAATAAAAGTGTCCTTCAGAGTACTATCCAGCCACTTAGAGTACTGGAACAAAGCGGGTATGCTGGTGCACATCTTTAATCAAAACTTTTTGGGAGGTGGAGGCAGGGAGATAAAGAGTTCAAAGGTCAATCTAGACCACAGGAGACCCTGTCTCAAAACAAAACAAAACAAACAATCAAACCAACCATCCTGAAAGGAAAACAGCAGAGAATAAGGACACACACCACAGCAGGCCTGGACTTCAGTAACATTAATCGAAGTGAAGGAAGCCTTTCGTAAGTCATCGTGTATTGAATGACTTCAGGTGTGATCAATGTGGAGCGTAGATAGAGAGGGTTGAGGAGAAACAGGGAGTGGCTGCTAAACAAGAGTGTTGGAAGTAGTCTAAAACGTATCGCAATGATTGAGCCCCTGGAAATACGATCAAAATCACTGACTTTGAATAAGGAATTGGATCTGCGAATTATAATTTAATAAAATATCATAGCAGAAAAGAGGATAAAAAAGTCACTTAATTATAAACTGGCTGCTTTTTATACATTTAAAAAACTGGAGGTTTGGATGAAGAGAGGGATAAGAAACCAAAACCCAAAACAAAACAAAACAAAACAAAAACATCCCATTACTGGTTTTGTTTTTCTGCCTTGAGTCTGGTCACACTTGGAGTGACCGGGATGACATGATAGATTGCTTGAGGAAAGAAAAGGAAGGTTATAAAACCAGATTCAAACAGGACAGGAGTGGTCGAGGTGCTAGTGAAGAATCCACACCTTCAGGTTCAGCCCGACTCCAGCTCTTGCTGTAAGGCTGCTGCTCTTGGAAGCAGCTCTCTGGTCCTTCCTATTCTCATCAAGGCCTTGAAAGCAGAACCGACATATGCTGGCACAATTTATCCCAGACCAGCCCCTGGCTTCTATGCCAGATTTAGCCGTTGGCAACTTTCTGTTGAGAGTCCCAGAGGAGTTGTTTGACCTCTTTTTGGAAAGCTGCAAGGGAATTCACTTCTGGACTGTGGCCCAGCGAGTGGCTCAGCGGGCTGCCTAATTCTCTATTAAGTTAATGATAAAATGTACCTGAGCACAGGCCATGGCAAGGCCAAGTCCCTATATGTGCGGTTTGGACTAGGAATTTTCCAGTTACCTAAAGATAGTTCCCAACATTAAGTATTGTAGTCAATTTTAAAAAGAACTCTTTGAAAAATGTATTTTCCTGCCTCTCCCTCCCTGACTTTGGCTCTTCTCTTTTGGTAATAAAAGTATTATGTGACTATTGTGGAAAACTTAGAAGCATCTCTAGAGTCAGCTCCTCATTTAGTGTTCTCTCAGACAAGTCTGTATGTTTATAAGCACAGACACACACATACGTGGTCCACCACAGCAGGTACTTTACTTGTACAAGTATGTGTACATATGTGGTGCCATGCATGGTGTAACAACACACAAACAGAGGGCAAAGGTCAGCTTGCAGGGGTTGGTTCTCTACTGCTTTGTAGGTTTCAGTGATGAAATTCAGGCTAATCAGGTCTTTGGCAAGCACCTTTACCTATCTCTTTGGTCCCATAGCAGTTATTTCTTTTTTTTTTTTTAAATAATAACATATATGGGATCATATTCTGTTTCTGGGGGGGGAAATATTTCCTGTTCCATGTAACAACATATTTTGGAGATCCTTACAGGTTGGTATGTATAAATTGAATGTATTTCTTTTAATGTTTGTGTAACATTCTGTTATATATATATATATATATATATATATATATATATATATATATATCTCACCATTTCCTACTGATGCATATAACCTATATTTCTATTTTAAAGATTTATTATATTTAATTATGTATATGCATGAGTGCCTTTGTGTAGGTATGTGCATGTGAGTACAGGTGCCTATGAAGGCCAGAAGAGCTTGTTGGATGCCCTGGAGCTAGAGCGGGTGGTTAGCTTCATAGTGCTAGTGTGAGGAACAGAACTTGGATGCTCAACAAGAGCAACCTGCACCCTAACTGCTAAGACATTTCTCCAGCTATTTTAATTTTTTATTATTAAGATTATTACAATACATTTTCATGCATAGTAAATACTTTTGTAGATATGTTAAGTAATGGTTCTCAGCCTGTGGGTCAGGATCCCTTCGGAGTCACATATAGATCTCCTGCATATCAGATGCTTACATTATGATGCGTAACAGTAGCAAACTTAATTATGGAGTAGCAAGGAAATCATTTTACTATTGGGGGAGTCATCGCAATACAAGGAACTGTATTAAAGGATCCTAGTGTGAGGAAGGTTGAGAACCACTGGTTTTAAGAGATGAAACTTCTTTTATCCATCTAAAATTCAGTTTTTTTAACTTGTTTTGAAATAATTTCAAAATTACAAAGAGTCACAATAGCCTCTCCAGCTCGAGTCCTCACTGTGTCACCCCATCACCTTTCCTTCCTCTCTTCTTTCTCTCCTTCATTCTACAGAATACAAGATACACAGTTTTTTTCTCCGAGCCATTGAGAGTAAAGGGGTACAAAGCCCTCCTGAACACTAGGTACCTCATTCAGTGTTTCTCTCTCTCTCTCTCTCTCTCTCTCTCTCTCTCTCTCTTTCTTTCTTTCTCTCTCTCAGACAGGGCTTTGCTATGTAGCCCTGGCTGGCCTGGAGTTTTCTATGTAGACCAGGCTGACCTTGAATTTATAGAGATCTGCCTGCCTCTGTCCTCAGAGTACTGAGATTAAAGGCGTGCCACCATGCCTGCCTTTAGTGTGCATATCCTAAATGTAAGGGGATTATTTTACATAAATTTAGCGTAAGCATCAGAACCAGGAAAGAGATAACATCATATAAATATGTAAACATACTGGTCCCTCCTGTCCAGCATTCCTCCAACTCATTTGAGGCTTGCCATTCTTTGTCTATAATACCTTACTAAGAGGGAGGGGGAGGGGGAGGGAGAGAGAGAGAGAGAGAGGAGAGGCAGTGAGGAGACCTACTCTTGTCATCCTCACTCTGTTTCACTTGCTCAGTACCCTGTACATAATGAGTCTGTCTGCCATATTGGAATGCCCTGCAGCCCCAGCCCGGCCAGTCCTGGTCTATCCTGTTTGCCGCTGAGTCTTCATGCCTTGGCCCATATCAATCGCTGGGAAAGCCCAGTTAATTTACTTCTGAATAGTATGCTGTAGGTTTTTTTTTAAATGAAGAACCAATTGTCCCAACACTCAGTGTCAGCCATTTCACTTGTATTTGCAAACAAAGATCTAATCTTTTTCATTAATGTATTTTTCTATTTGAGAGCCAACACCACACCTTACTGTGACTCTAACATACATTTTTATTCTGTTTTGTATTTGAGACAGAATCTGTCTATGCAGCCCAGGCTGGCCTCAAAGTCAAATCCTTTTGCCTCAACCACCGAGTGTTATGATTATAGACCTACATCATGAACTTGGGCTTGTAAAATGTTTTCCTATCTGGTAGGAAGAGGCCTAGCCTTATATTTTTTAAAAATTCACTTAGCTGGATGTGGTAATTCACATCTGTAATCTCAGCTTTTGGGAGGTTGAAGCAGGAGGATCTCTGAGGTGCTACGTAGTAAAACCCTGTCAATACATAATAAATAAATATCATAATCACCCTAAGAGTGTATACTTTTCCAGATTGTTAAAACTTTTGTCAACTACACATGCCTGGGAAAGGGCATCTCAATTGAGAAACTGCCTCCATCAGATTAGACTGCAGGTATTTGTCAGACATTTTCTTGATTAATGATTGATGTAATGAACCCAGCCTACTGTGGGTGGAGCCATCTCTGGGCAGTTGGGCCTGGATTGTATGAGAAGAGTAGCTGAGTAAGTCATGAGAAGCAAGCCAGTAAGTAGTGTTCCTCCATACCCTCTGTTTCAGTTCCTGCCTCCAGGTTCCTGTCTAGAGTTTCTGCCTTGTCTCCCCTTGATGATGGATGGACTGTAAGATTTAAGCCAAATAAACCTTTCTTTTGCAAGTTTCTTTTAGTTAGTGGGGTGGTTTGAATAGGAATGGCCCCCTTTCCTATTGAGTGTTATTTGAATACTTGGCACACAGGGAGTAACACTATTAGGAGGTGTGGCCTTGTTGGAGTAGTGTGGCCATGTTGGAGGAAGTGTGTCATTGTGGGGTGGGCTTTGAGCTCTCCTCCATTCATTCTAAGCCCAATGTGGAACACAGTCTCCTGCTACTTTCGGATCAAGATGTAGAACTCTCAGCTACCTGTCCAGCACCAAGTCAGGCTGCGTGCTAACATGCTTCCCACCATGATTATAATAGACTAAACCTCTGAACTATAAGCCAGCCCCAACTAAAAGTTGTCCTTTATAAGAGTTGCCTTGGTCATGGTGTCTCTTCACAGCAATAAAACCTTAACTAAGACAGACAGGGTTTTATCACAGTACAAACCAGGAAAGAGATAAATTTTAGAATTAATATGTCAACTTAATATCTTACTCTAATTTTGATTGTAACTACATTATATCTGACAAATATTTGGAATATTTACAATACTGAATCTTCAATAGGGGGACATGATATACCTTTTCATTTTTCCAAGCTTTGAAAATGTCTTTTGGTAAATATCTTTCTTTGTGTGTGTGTTGGACATACAGTTTGTTCCTAGGTTTAAATTTTGTTTTTATAGGTATCACTAGTAGAATCTTTCCATCCTATTTTTTGTACATGGTTGAGATTATACTGCATAAATAACTCTCAAACTTACATCTTAACATAATTTTATAAAATACAAATAGCTTAATAAAGTATAATTATATAATTATTCATCAAACATTTATGTATGAAGCTACTTTTTCATATTGGTTAATAAATTAGATTGCCTCTAATTTTAAAAATTCAGGATACTAGCACAGTGTCTGCCTTTGTACACATATCTTTGTTCCACTATTCTTTGTATACATCTTTGTTCTATGTTATTCCTCAAAGTATATATGACATTTCTGTCTTACCCACAATATAGCCATCTTGTAGATAACATGAAATGAAGACTGCTGAAAATATATTTGTTTTTTGTTTTTTTTAATAGTAGAGATCTTGCTAGATGGCCTTGGTAGCTTCATATTATTTGGCTCTAGTGATCCTCTTGGTTCAGACTTGAGAATAGTTGGAACTTAACAGCTTATGGGCTGTGCCAACAGAATTTAGCACTTTGCTTATTATTATAAACTGGTCTTTAGTTCCTCCTATCACTTAGCTGCTTTTTGGATGTGATTAGAGGATAATAAAAAGAAAATAAACATACAGCAATATCATAACACAGGCTGACAGAACAAGGATCTTCATTGGGAAAAGAAACCATCAAGAATGACCAGGAAGGGCCATTGTCCCCTCCAAAGCTCCAACTGATGGCCTAGTGTGCTTACTTTGTGGCCATCTCTTATACACCCAACTTCTCTTCATTTATTCATATTTTTATTATGTGATTTATGGAATGATTTACAAAATACTGCATGCTGCCCAATTCATGGGAGTATCTTTGAATGGAATGCAATTCTTTCCTGATTGTTTATGGTCAATATAGGTATCAATTTTCAAAATTTCTGCCCAAAGGCCTTTTGATCACAAGTTGGTGTTTCTACCTGCTTGCAAGCATCCAGCCTGCTCTTTGACTATTATCTGCTTGCCTGCTGAGACAGCTTCTCTTCCTTCTTCTTCTTGTTTACTTTCCTAAGGGTTTGGAAACCAGATTGACAAAGCCTTTTAAATTGAATCCAGTAAGAATTAATAGCCTCTGAGAAAGCTTTGGTGCGTGTCTAGAAGTGATGGATGTGATCTTTGAGGCATGGACTATTTCCAGAGATGGAGGTCTTTTTCATCTCCTTTATTCCCTTGAGTCTTTGCTGTGTTCCAGATAGATACTGCCAGGTGGCCAAGTTCCACAGAAATGAAGTTTCATTACAATTATTAGGTTGGTAACATAATATTAAAATGCTCCTTTCTCTTTTCCTTGACTGCCTCCTGGCTCGTTCTCTCTGTTCTTTTCACAATGTCACACTGACCAAACCTAGAAAACTTGCTTGTTTGGTTTCAGATGAGTTTGATAAAGTTCAAGTTACATCTTCTTTTTCTTCTTCCCACCTCAGCTATACATTATTTTAACAATTAAAACTGCTCTATAGTTTATATCAGTTTTCTTGTTGAAAAAAATTCACTTATGATTCAAAGCTCTGTTTGATTAAAAATCAAATGTATTTCATTGTATGAAAGATAATAAAGGCAATTTATATAACTATACTCTATTCTTGCTCCGCGTTTGTTCTAGTCTCATGATCGTGCTGTGGTACTAAACCATGTGATCATTCACTGAGATGGCTGTTCCTTTTGCTGCTGATTTCCCCCTAGTATTTATTAACTATCTCTTAAATACCATGGACTTTGAGAGTAGAGGTATTACTAGGTTCTTTAAAATACATGCAACTATTGGAGAACCAACTCAAAGTTCATTTTACTAGTGGTGAATCAATACCATTCTCTTTTTATCTGGATATAATAAACACCAACAATAACAACAGTATTATCATTTTAAAAGAATGCTACCCTTTTTTTTAAAAAAAGAAAAGGTTTCATCTATAAGTGGAAAATGTATGATTGTCAATGATTTTTTTAAAGATTTATTTATTTATTTTATGTATATGAGTACACCATTGCTTTCTTCAGACACACCAGAAGATGGCATAAGATCCCATTGCAGATGGTTGTGAGCCACCATGTGGTTCCTGGGAATTGAACTCAGGAAGTTTGGAAGTACGGTCAGTGCTCTTAACTGCTGAGCCATCTCTCTAGCCTTGTAAAGTGTCTTTTATTTGCCAGCTGTAGTTGTCATCTCAGAGGCTTATGCTGAAAAACCTCACCCTTTCTAGTTCCTTCTAAACTCTGGCTGACTGGTTCAACTCAGCTATTCTAGCTCAGAACTCCCTTCCAAGCTGACTGATTCAAACTGGCTTCTCTTGGCTTTTGATTGAATTGCTCTGCTTGGCCTCAAACTAACTCTGATAATCTGTTCTAATCTTCTGATTCCTTCTCATTCTCTGGTTCATTCTGTCTTCACCTGCAACTTGTCTCTGTAAAACTGTCCTGGTAAAGCTACTCCTCCCTCTCTCTTTCTCTCTGTGCTGCATTCTTAAGTAGCCTCTCTTTCCTATCTGTCCTTGTGATAGTTTATTGTATCCTGTCTCTGACTCATTCCATCAAAATTTTCTCTGATTTATTACTTTGTCTGCCACTGAGTTAGATATTACTTTCAAACATGGTTGCTTCTTTTTACAAACTAACTTTACTTCATTGTTTGGGATTAAAACTGTGTACTAAGGGCTTGTCTATATGACAGCCAGAGGGATTAAAGGTTTATCATTTCAGGCAGATCACACTGACCTAGAAGGTTTTTGGATATCATCCCTTGCCAGAGCAACCGTGTTACTGGATTTAAAATTCCTGTTCAGATAGGAAATAAGCTAAGGCCCTATCCAAAGAATACTACAAATGAGGCTTTATCAATTTTGCTCTGCTGTCCAATTACCATTTACAAAATGAGCACTACCAGCATGTATTCTTTCTAACTGGAGAGAAGCAGGGAGATAGCACAGTAACAAGAATGGGGATGTCTTTTCTGCCTATTGCTTCTCTGCTTTGCTGATGTTTTCTTTTTTTCCAAATAAGCAAGTTCCTAGTGATGCAGTCTACAACACAGGACATTTTATTTTTGATGATAAATTAACTTATTTTCACAGATTCAACCTGTCAAAAATTGAAATGACATATTGGTAAAGTAAAGGTTCTTTGAAGGGAATTTGGTTTAAAGGTTAGCTTGATCCACAGTTTTGGCCTTTACAAGTCTGGAAATTCTAGCCTGTGCATGATTTAGAGTTTGGACCCAGTGAGGGTGGTTTAGTATTAACTGAAATAATGGTAAATTATTTTTATTTTCCAGAAGCCTAATTTATTAATTTGACATTGGGAAATATTACCAGTAGTTTGATTAGAACATTTGGGGTGTTATGGTTTTCCTATCTCTACTTTGATCTAAATGATTATTTCAAGTAGACAATTAAAAAACTAAAATTCATAAATATTTATTCCAGATCTATTATATAAACAATACATATTTTGTTGAATATGAGAAGTAGCCATGAACTTTTATGGGTTTAAATTTAGTGAGTGTTAAGTCAGAGTATTTTTTATGATTTAAATGTTAGATGATGATACTATAGATTTTCCCCTTTGAAACTCACAGTGAAATTTAGTCCCAATTATGAGATTTTAAGCGGTGATACCAGGCAGGGCCCTTAAGAGATGATTATGGCTCTGTCCTTATAGATGCATT
>LR749527.1:164839-187747 GCA_902729485.2 Mus minutoides
AGCCATGAACTTTTATGGGTTTAAATTTAGTGAGTGTTAAGTCAGAGTATTTTTTATGATTTAAATGTTAGATGATGATACTATAGATTTTCCCCTTTGAAACTCACAGTGAAATTTAGTCCCAATTATGAGATTTTAAGCGGTGATACCAGGCAGGGCCCTTAAGAGATGATTATGGCTCTGTCCTTATAGATGCATTAATCCATTCATGTGATTGATGGATTATTGGATTATCCAGAGAGTGAGTCTACTATAAATGTCATCTTGGCTAGATCACATGCAAACTCTCTGTTAAGGATGTGATGCCCTGTGCTACTCTGGAATGTGCAAGAAAAAAACCATCTCCAGATATGATTTATGACTCTGGACAAGATTGTGAACCAAAGAAATGCATGTCTGACTCATCCAGTGTGTGGTATTGTTTGGTAAATAATGGAAATTAGACTATGGTAGACATTAACCTATGTTAGCCAGATGTATGCAACATTACACTAGGGACATGCCTACCTTAGGCTGAGTCCAAAGTCCAATATGTCTCCTTTCCCTCTTAGAAGTGATGAGTTCAACCTGAGAGTTTTACTCTTAGACTCTGCTTTTCTGCAGTTTAGGATTATGTAATTCCCCTTATTTTGATGCAATAATTCTTAGGATGAACAGTTTGTTCTATCAACTAAAGTGAGAACCTTCTCTAGGTCCGATTATTCTAGATCGGCATTTTAATCAAAACTGACTTCTTCAGACAACCAAGAGGATACTCTCTTTTGTACTGGACAGAGCTTGAGCACTAGGAGCCCACGATGAACCTGCACAGTGACACACTTCCTCCAACAAGGCCACACCTACTCCAACATTGCCACACCTCTTCATAGTGCCACTTCCCATGGGCCAAGCATATTCAAACCACCACACCTTTATTGCAGTAAAATCCACAAACCACCTGCTCAGAGGAAAAGGGGAGGGAGGGATGGGGGAAGGATTGTGGGCGGGGGTGGCACGCTGTGCAAGATGTAAAGTAAATAAGTAAAAAAAATAAATTAAAATTAAAAAATATACATACAGAACAATGATAGTTAGTGATAGTTTTAAAATTCCCATTCACAGATTAGTATCCCAAGATCTAGGAATGTAGGATAACTTGCTTTCAACTGCAGAGTTTTGAATGGGGACCTGATGGCAGTCAGTTGAGTGCCTCCTCATGAGTCATGCTATTTATAGTTCCTGTCCTTGAATTTGTTTTTTCAATTCCAAGTTCTAGCCTGTTAGTACTGTTTTCTACTTGGATGACTTTCCAACACCTTAAACCTAAAGCCCACGGAGAGAATATGCTTAATTAAATGAATATGTTTAACCTATTAATCAAGACTCTTATTTAACTAGCAGAAATTTGGTTCAAACAAACCTAACCATGAAGGAATATCAATAAGGGACTGGGATATCTATCTTATACCAGGGATAGGAGTGTGACAGACAGGAAGACTGAACCTTAGGACATGGTCTATATACCTCTCATGTCTGATCTGTACATTACATCTCTTTTTCTTCCTCACAGTATACGATTGAGCATCCTGTCCCCTAGGCTCCTCTGTTAGTATTCATAGATTTGCCCACTAGGGAGAGAAGACTCAATCCTTTGGATATAAAGATGAAAAATTCCAGAACAGGCTCCGATTTGCCCACTTGGATCAAGAGCTCTCTGAGTATCAAGTTTATGAATTACCTTACAAATTATAGAATATATGTGAATGCATTTTCCCCTCTGTATAACATATCTATCAGATTATCACAGGAATAGATATACAATTAGAAGTTGTAAAGAACCATTGCAAACACAAATACTCGAAAATATCTAGCCTTTCTGACCCCGCCCCCCCTTTTTGTCACTGGCACACAAGCTTCATCCTGTTGTATTTTGATTCCAAAATTGTTCATTAACCCCTGTATCAAGTTATCCAGAAAGTTCTGTTAATTTTTCCTGCGCAGTGCTCATTGGCACTGTTCATTTCTATTTCCACTGTCACACCTCTTGACTTTCAGCAATCATCTTTTTTAGCTCATTAAACAGCAATATCTTCTTAAGCAGATTCTTATTATTTGTTCCTTTCCATTTAAATCCACTTTATGAGACGAATGTTTCAACACGTCCTTTCTGTCATTCTGATGTCCAGCGTTAACGGTGGATCCTTCCTACATGAGAAGACCTTCTGCAGTCTGGTTCTGTCCTACCTATCTACCCTTTAGCAACGGGTATCTCCTTATGAACACATATTCTGACTCAGCCACATTCACTTTTCGCCAACTATTCCTTATATCTTCAATCTGTTTCTCTGTCATTTCTCTAACGGTTATCTTTATTTTAAAAAGCAACTCATTTCCAAAAGGGAAATTCCATTCCTATTTGTTGCTATCCCAGCCTCTCCTCTTAAATCCTCAGTCCCAAGGGCTTTCTTTCCTTCTCTTTTATTTTATTTTCCTCAGGAAGCGGTCCTGTATCACCCCTGTCAAATTTCTCTCTTTCCTCGTGAAATACTATAGAACGTACTGTTTTACTTTTAGGAACATTTAATTTCATCACATGCTGTATTAATATTTAAATATTTTAGGCATTTTGTTTCCCAAATAGACTGTGAGGGGCTAGCATGCAAGGCTTCTGTCACATCAATTATATATGCCTACGGCATGATCACAGCTATACACATGCAGTAAGCACAAGTGCCTGTCAAACACTTACAGATGTCAGTGGCAAATAGATGATGGCTTGCTTATGAGCACTGCACATGAATTTTTCACTTCACAAAGAAGGGATTTACTAAAAACTTTTAACTAGTAGCTCCTCTTTGTGGATATGTTTTTAACTGTTAGTCTAAAAATTATAAAATATTCATCAAAAGGCCGAGGTGGGAGTTGATGGAGAAATGTTGAAAACATTGCATTTCAAGTCATTGGTTGGAGATCAAAAGGACAAAAGGAAATGAGATTATGAAAATCCATGAGAAAAAAATTTAATTTATATCAGCCTTTCAGAATACCTTGGGGGAGGGGATCTAGTTCCGGAGTTTTGCTTTCTTTACAAGGTTCTAGGTTTTCAGTGCTGTAAGAAAATCAGGATTTTTTTTTTTTCGAGACAGGGTTTCTCTGTATAGCCCTGGCTGTACTGGAACTCACTTTGTAGACCAGGCTGGCCTCGAACTCAGAAATCCGCTTGCCTCTGCCTCCCAAGTGGGATTCTTTTTTTTTTTTTTTTTTTTAAATTTTATTTATTATATGTAAGTACACTGTAGCTGTCTTCAGACACTCCAGAAGAGGGTGCCAGATCTCGTTACGGATGGTTGTGAGCCACCATGTGGATGCTGGGATTTGAACTTATCACCTTCGGAAGAGCAGTCGGGTGCTCTTACCCGCTGAGCCATCTCACCAGCCCCCAAGTGGGATTCTTTAATTGCAAGTTGATTAACAATTTTCCAGTGGGTACTGTGTTCACATTTAAATTTTATACATCATTCTTCAAGGGCAAGTGATAGAGGGCAGGGTTTGTTTTGGGCCTGAGCTGGTCAATTTTAGTTAACTTGACACAAAACAGGGTCACCTGGGAAGAGGGACCCTCTACTGAGGAACCATCTCCATCAGACTGACCCATGGTGGCCTCTTCTGGCCTGTTGGCACTGGCTATAGGGGCATTTTCTTGATTAATGATTGAGGGCCTAGCCCACTGTGGGCAGTGTTACCCCTAGACAGGTGGTTCTGGACTATATAAGAAAAAAACCTGAATAACCTAAGGAAAGTAAGCCAATATTTCTCCATGGTCTCTGCTGTAGTTCCCACCTCCAGGTCCCTGCTCAAGCTCATGTCCAACTTCCCTCAGTGGTAGATTATGACTTCAGAAGGATAAAATAAGCTCTTTCTTCCCCCCACTTGGTTTTAGTCAGTGTTATATCACAACCAACAGAGAAGCTAACTAGGACAGACTGTGGACTGTCCATCATTTAGCGATCTAGAAAGTTAGTCATTTAACCTCAGAGCCTCACCACTCATGTGATGTTAGGGTTAAATAGGGAGCTATTTTGAAGACAGTAAAGTGCTTGCGAGCAGTAGGTGCTCAGTCAGTGGTGACTATTACTGTCTATACAAGAGAGAAGGTTAAAGGAAAAAGGTGGGCTTGGTGGTTTATGACTTCAAGATGTCAGGGGAGGCCATGCTAGGATGAGTGCTCATCTAGAATAAGCAGTTCTAGGAAGGGCATTGGGAAGATACAAATGGTGGCACTAGACAGGCTGGAAGGTCTGGGCAGGGTTAGGGCACTCTGTGCATTTATTGCAAGTGTTTTTTACATGGCATTGTAGAGGAATTTCAATCCAGTAACATCCAGCTTTGATAAGGGATCACATCCAAAGATATGATCTGCCAGAATGCAGACACACCTTGGATTACAATATGATCAGACTGGAATACAGACATCCCCTTAGCACATACTCTTAATCCTTAACAGTGAAGGCAAGGTTAGTTTGGAGAAGAAAGCAGCCAGGTTTAAAAGTGATGTATAATTGAGGGGGCAGAGAAAGTAACAAATCAGAGACAGATTTGACAGAATGAGTCAGAGATAGGATATGTCCAACTCTTATGAGAATTGCACAGGGAAGAGAGGCTAAAAACAGAGAGAGAGAGAGAGAGAGAGAGGTGGGGGGGAGGGAGAAAGAGAAAGAGCATGGTGTGTGGTGGTGGTGGTGGTAGTGATGGTGATGGTGTGTGTGTTTTACAGACACAGGTGATAGAGAGAACAAGCTAGACATAGGCAAAGATAGAATGAGCCAGAGAATGAGGAGCCAGATTAGAACACATTACCAAAGGTTTTATGAGGTGAGGCAGAGCAATTCAGTCAGAAGCCCAGAGAAGCAGGACTGAGTCAGTCAGCTCGGAAGATTGGATTGTAAGGAGGCTAAAATCTGCAAGGCCTCTGGCTAGCAATAGTTAAAACAGAGATGGAAACACTCCAGGCTCAGCCCATGGTGTGTGAGTATTTGCACAGCTTAGGTACTGTTTACATCTCATCCCTCCTGAAGAAACGAAAGTGAAATTTACATGGCATATATTGTTTTCTCACATTAAGTTATAGACTAAAACACCTTCTTAATGAGAATGGATTTTTAATAAGTAAAACAATTAGGATTCCCAATATTTTAGGTATTGATTCTAGGGAAACAAAGGGAAGCAGTGGGATGAACGGGTTGAGGAGGGAGATGGCTTTTGTGTTGTCCTCTGCCTCTGCTGGACCACATTCCTACCTTTAGCAGTCACATCTTGTTTCCTTCAGAGTCAGACTGTGATAATACACTGCTAGGCTTGACGGCAGGGTTATGTGGGAGATCATTGGGTGAAGCATGTTGATGATCAAAACAGAAACTGAGCTCATTCCAGTGGACACCAGCACTGCCCAATGTGAACCCAGGATCTGGAAAAGGTCAGTCAAAAGAAATGAGTTGTGAGGTACTTTATTGGAGCAAGAGACCATGTGGGCTACAGCTATCAGCAAAAATCCAATAAAGAGATCTGCTGCTAAAACTGGATTACAGTGGTTTTCCAATTGCTAGGAAAATGGGTTTAAAGGTTTTCATTTTGCGAATTATTATTAAACCCTGTGAAAAAGTTGCAAACAGATTTAAAAAGAGAATAACAGACATATTATTTCTTTTAAAATATTATTTTTTTAATATGTGGCTAGCTGCATTAGCATAATATAACCAACCTTAGGGCTGGTAAAATTGTGTCAAGTCCATATGGCAGAATTCAATCTACCGATATTTCATGGTGCTTCCCAGTGAGCGCCGTAAGTTCTAGGTGTTGCCGCCTGAACTAGTTTGAAAAGCAACATATTATACCCCTTACTGCCTTATTATTTCTCAAGGGAAGGGATGTTATTAGCTTCAGCAAAACTCACAGGGAAGAGCTTAGATACAAAATAATCTTTAAAATAAATCAAAAGACTTAAAGAGAAGAAAGGAGGGTAAATTCAAGTGTAAAAAAATGTAACAGTTGGTATTTTCCATGAACACTTTATTGTATACTATATTCTGTGCTAAATATTTCTCAAAGTTTCATTTAAATTTCATAACCATTCTGTGAGGTATCATGACCTACTCCAGACAGGTGAAGAAAAGTTTCAAAGACTTGCTTAAGCACCATGTCCCAGGGTAAGTGGAAAGTGACACTGACCAAACCTGTTTTCTGACTCCAAAGATAATGACATTGTAATGTTTCATTGTGAAACTGTTGAAATGTAACGTTTCTCTGTGGGTTAAAACCCAAAGGCACAGTTTCCTTTTGAGGTGTGTATATGCATGTTGTGACCATTAACCAGTGTTGACCATTCTAATAATCCAGAAAATTCCCCTCTGATGCCCCCCTCACCTACCTCAGATATAAATAATCAGTCCCCTGCTCCTATCACTATAGACAGGTAGGTTTTAGTTAGACTTAACTAACTTTCGGAACTAGTATCAACAGTCCATATGTCTTTCACATGACTAATTATAGTCATACCTCAGAGTTCTACTTCAGAGTTCTCAAGCATTCACTGGAATGGCTCACTTTCTGACATGACTTCATATCCATTTTTAAAAATATTGCATTGAAATTAATACAGTTTTTAAAAAAAATCAAAGAAATTACAAAAAAGTGCTATGGGATTGGGGTAGATTCAGATGGACTGTTATCAAAATAAGCAACCAATCAATCAACCTTTCCACCTTCTAAATGGCACTGAAACAACGCCCTTGATTGATGCAGTTTGTGAATCTATTTCCAATCATGGCATTTCATTAAGAAGCAGATGACTAAAAAGTCATCTCAGTTAATGGAACGGAAGTTCATCCAAGCAAAATATGCAACGATGATTGCTTTGTATTATCTTGTAGCACGCACTTGGGAAAAAATTTTTACTCCAAGAATCCTGCAAAGTTGAAGGGCTGTTTTCGTGGTTTGTAGCAAGCTGAGGAACATCTAGGCGGAGAGTTTGGGGGGAAACATGACTGAATAGTCTCCAATGGGGTCTTAATGTGATGACTTTCTATGCTTTGCTGGCTGCCTTGAAATCACGATAGTTCTTATTGAAGCTGGTAATGACAGTGCAGGCGGCATGGCAACTTTACTGAAGTCTAGCACGCTAAGGTTAGAGGATTGTCAGCAATTGTTCCAGATGACAGTTTTCTTTCTTCCTCTCTATTATCCCTACGCCTCCCCCCGCCCCCAAGCCATTGTTGTTTTCCCTCCCATCCCTGTTCGAAAGGCAATGGTGGCATCTTGAAAGCGGTCTACACATTACTACTGAGACGCAGGAGAGGAATAACTGACACTTGTTGGCGTCGATGACTTTGAGTGACACGTGTGCCTGTGGTGACCAGAGTCGGTGGGGGGGGGGGGCAGTCTAGAGGAACGTTCGGACTATCAAAGCAGGAGGAAAGGCCCCCAGAAGTGGGCGCACGTGACAGCAGCAGCCACCTCGAGAGTGACATCATCCCGGGGGCGGAGCCAAACTCTTTAGGGCCTTGTCAGCTATTGAGCTTCTTCTCCTCTTCCTCACCAAATGCCTTCGACCCCACCAGCCCAAGCCCCCTGAGGAAACCAGTAATGCCTACACGTCCTGCAGCGCCAGGGCCCCCTCTGTCAGCGCGGCGCGGGGGCTCACCACCACCCGCTCTCGCAACGCCTCTCCACCCCCAGGCCCTGGAGGGGCGGGGGGCGGGGGCGCGCGCGCTCCACCACGCACGCGCCCCCACGCACGCGCTCTCCCTCCGCGCTCGCGCTCCTCCCCAACCCGGCCCGGAGGGGGCGGGGCTGCGGGCGGCCTCCGAGGGTGCGACGCCCCCGGCGCGGCGGCGGCGCTAGAGAGCGGCCGGCCGGGCGCGGGTTGCTGGGCGCGCGCTGCTCCGGCGGGGCCCGCTGGCCACAGCCGCCTCGCGCCAGCCGCCCGCCCAGCGCGGCCAGCTGCGAGCGCCGCTAGCGCGGGGCCCCAGGCGGCAGGCGCCGCGCTCCCTCCGCCGCCCCGCGCGCCTCCTCGGGCGGCCCCGCCCCCGTTCCCATCCCCCTCGCGCTCACCTCCCGGCTGTGCCGCGCGCGAGGCGGAGCGAGGCGCCCGCCGCCGCCGCGGTGCTGAGGGGCGAGCCGGTCCCCCCGCGCCGCCGCTGACAGGAGGACCGCAGCGGGCTGCCAGCGCTCGCCGGCCGTGAGGCCCCGCCGAGCCCGACTGAGGTGCGGATCCTCCGCGAGGCGTCCGCGGGCGGCGCGGTCCTCACCCGGAGACCACTGGCACGCGGGCTTGACCCCGAGGTGCGCCGCGCCCCTTAGAACGGCAGGTAAGGGCTGGGCGAGCAGGGAAGAAGGCTCGGTGAGGGTGAGGTGACAGGGGCGTTCGCTTGCGACGCCTCAGCTGCGGGGGCTGGGGCTCGGCGAGCAGGGAGACAGGCAAACGGGCAGTGAAGTGCCTCCTGTATCGAAGGCGTGGGGAAGGCAGGCTGCCTCCGAATGTGGGACCGAGGGCGGCTTCGGAGCGCTCTGGAGTCTGCCACTTGGCTGTCAACGAGGTTGGTCCTGGTATTTGGTACCTGGAGGGTCTTTGGATGACGGGGACCCGGATGGGATGCGAGGCAGATTGCTAAACGTGGCAAGGAATGTGGTGCAGAACGAGTTGCAAAATGTATCCCTGAATGCAGCATAAAAGTAGTTGTGAAATGTGCCAGGTAAAGGCACAGGATGGGCTGGCCTCTGTGGCGTAGAAATGCATGGGTAGAAGTGTTATTAGGAATATGAATAATTCCTTTGGGGAAGGAGGTGTACTATAATAAAAGACTAATGGGGCTCTTTGCTACATATTCTGTCGTAGGAGATGGAGAGGAGCTGCGATTTTTGACATAGGGAAAGTACCCACGTGAAAGCAAAAAAAAAAAAAAAAAGCAAAAAGCAGATTGTCTGGTTGTGAGATGGGAAAGGAAAAAAAAATAGGGCTAAAATCATTTCAGATTTTGTCATCAACATGTAGAGAGCATCCATGCAATTGTAGCCTTTCTCTCTGTTCCAGGTGTGGAATGTTTAGAATGTTTCCCAGAAAACATAAACAATGATCATTAGCATTAGGAAAAGATAGGATGTCTTCTTCTCTCTCTTCTGCTCCTCTCAAGGAAAAAAAAAACCACACACACAAACAAAAAAAGACAAACAAGCCTAGCATCCTGACCGTAATTGTGTGTTCAGGATCGTTAGGCAAAGGGAACGATTTTTCATCTGTGTCCCTGCCTTGGCTTTTATACAGGTGAAAATAAGTGGAACAAGGAAAACAAAACAATATGGTGAACAAAAGGGATAAATTTTCAGGCATTTTGAAGGGTTGAAGCCAAAAGCTATGGCAGTGGCTAATTACAGAGCCTGGCAATAGTGGAATATTCTGGTATGTTTTAGCTGTTGAGATGGGATGGTGAGATAAGATTGAAAACGCTATACAGTAAATTGGCATAAAAATGCAGCAACATGGATACTGTCAATGTAGTGTTCCTTGTAGCATTTACCAGGTAAATTGTCTTCGGGATGTGAGCAAAAGCCAGAAATAAATGAAACAACTGTTCCTTACCTCTCTTCCTCCTTCCTTTCTCTCTTAAGTGTGTGTGTGTCCACATGCTACAAAACGTTGTGACTTCCATCTAAGAACATCTGTGTTTTGAGAGAATTGTCAGAACATTCTGTAATTTCAAAAGTAACAAAAGACAGCTAGATGAGCCATGTAAAAATAACGTGTGTATACATTGAGTATCTGTGTAACTGAAACAAAAGCAGAAATATTTGATGTGTTCACCAGGGTGTATTTACTTATTGATGATATCTTAGTGTGTTATGTTGGAATTCTTATAAATTGAATTACCTGAGTGAATGTTGTTCTTATAGTAATTTGCCAGATAATCTGAAAATTCATAGTGATTGACTTTGCCCTGGTTCCAGATTCATTCATTGAGGGATCATTTCCTTCAAAAACGAAATTGGATTTTCCTTGATTAATTTTGAACTTTAGTGTTTTCTGAAGCTATTTCCCTTACCTTGAGGCTAAAGAGAGAAGAGAGCCAGAAGAGAATAAAGAGCAGTTCTGTTGGGTCTTCCTGTTTTGTTCTGACTGTAAGCCATATGCACTGCCACCCCCTACTGTCTGCAGCAAGAGGTGTTGCAGAACCCTGTTCTTTTCTTGTTATCACTGCCCCCTTGTGTAAGGGAAGAAATTGATAGCTGCAACTTTTGGGAAACAGTCTTTTCAGATTGTTCTTTATCATTGGGGTGGCTATGTAGATCTATTAATCACTTGTTTATTTTAAAGTGCATAGCTAGGAACATATGTTAACCAGATCTTAGATTTGATGTCACGTTTAAATAGTGTCTGATATTAGCTAATTCAGGCTGCTAAAAATGTTTACAGTATGTTCAGGAACATGGGACTCTATTACTTTAATAGTAGTAGGTTACATTTACACAGCATACACTTCCTGACAGTCCTGTACATTGTTTATACAGTTACAAAATCCTTCGAGGTATATATTGTTATTTCCATTTTACCCAGGAGAAATGGAAACAGATTAATTTGCCAAAGATTATGTAGCTAAGAATTGGAAATGCTGTTTCAATTTAGAAACTCTGGCTGGAAACTCTGGCTCCAAAATGTCCTTCTTCACTATACTGGATTGTCCTCTCGCATTAGCACTGACAAGGCATACTGTACTTAAAATGCACATGTCCACCATAAAGCAAATACTGTAGACGTGGATAAACTGTCCACACATGTGCAAGGAGTGATTATATTAAATATTTCTTTTTAGGAATTTGTTTTTAAATTCTTTTTATGTGATTATAAGCAGTAAGTATTCTTATTCAGGACTTTTCATGTGATTAAAGACAAGTTTATAGTCATGTTTTCTTTGAGGCAGATCTTTAAAGGTAAAAAGTTATATTCAGGTAGTTTGATACACACTCATATACCTCATGGTATTTTTTTTAAAAAGTACCAGTAAATTTTTATTGCTAACTTTATTTGGAAAATCAAGATGAAATTATTTTTCCTGCATTCTTATATTTTATGATCTCTATTTGTTTTGATGTGATTAGCAAAAATGGGTTGGACCTTTTGAATAATTAGCTTTTCCAAACAAATGTTTGCTCAGATTTTTCTCAGCACTTAAACCATTGTTTTATAGATATTGCTTACATATGAAATATTTACAAAAACAAATAAATCACAAAGAACAACACTCTACACTCTTACAGCTTTGATTGTTTTAGAAAGTGGACTGTCACCTCTCATGATTGTGATAATTATTTATTTGCAAATTATTTCTACCATTCTGTTTACAGAAATATTTTCTGGTTACCTTGTGACTCACATAGTTCATGTAACCAAGCAGTCTTTTACCTTAATATACGTTTGTTGGTATTATGGGTGTTTAACATGTTAATTATGAACAAACATTTTTAGGATGTAAAGCTATATAATTTATTATACTGAAGAAATTGATTGAGATATAGGCTCAGACTTGCTCTGAATTTTTATTGATAATATTTTACTTGTAATTGGTTTTCATTTTTACTGTAAAAATTTACCACTAACACTGTTAAACCTTAATTGGTTATTTCCTTCTCCCATTGTTGACTTCTTTTTCTTTAGAAACAGGGTCCCCATATGTAGCCCCAGTTGACACTGACTTACCCATTCTGTTGTGTATCCATGGTGCTAGCATTAAAGCCATGTGCCACCTTGTCTGGCTGTTACTAATATTTTTCCTCCCGTGGTGCTAGAGATAAGCCTTGTGTTTACCAGACATATATTCTAACATTAAGCTGCACTTCCAGTCCTCACCATTGATTTTTACCTCTGCCATGCTAGCTCTTCTTGTTTACTATAGTTGACTTTATCCCTTTAGCATTTCCTAAATAATTATGATTTTTTTTGAATGAAGAAAGGAAGTAGACTCTAAACAGGAGTATACTAATAACAGGAGTTCCAAAGGGGAAATACCGAAATGGTTGATACTTACTGGATATATATACTAGAATAATTATGCACTGCAATGCATATGATGCTTTCTTTGTCAAAGTTTTTTCCTTTTTGAAATACAGTTAAAATCTGAGGGAAACTACTTGGTCACTCTAGTTGAATTATACTGGATCAAATTCCAAATCACTCAAAGTTAAGGAGACTATTTTTACGGATGGTACTCAGATTCCTTTCAAGTACTTGGAGCATGCTGGGACAGATGGCTCTTTATTTTTCTAACACAAGTCTGAGCAAAGTAATAAATACTGGAAGCCAGCTTAATTATTATACATTTCTTTTTTTTTCCTCTGTGAATTAATTGATAACTTAGTATTATTTGTTTCATATGCCTACAGTCATCAAATACTATTATTATTATACATAATACTGTAAAAATAAAATTTTTAATGCTTTATTATATTGTGAAGACTATCTCTTGGCTTATCTGAATTGCCTGTTTTCTAGTAATGTACTAAATGAAAATTATTTAAGGTGAAAACAACAACAACAACAACAACAAACCAAACCAAACCAAACAGAACAAGGAGCTAAGGTAGTGGAGAGTAAGTCTCTTGAAGCTAGGGAGAAAAACATTAAAAGTTTAAGGCTTAAGAGGTGTGTTTCTATTCAGAGGTCACTTTTCTCTTAGAGGATGTCTTACTGTGAGTCTTAGGATCAAAGAAATTGTAGATGGAGACCAAGAACTCAGTGTCTGAGTCTCAGAAAGCTTATGCAGGTTGTGGGTATGGAAAAAGGAGGGACTTATTATTATTCCAGAAAGTTCTAAAGAATTGCAGTACCATAATTATTTCCGGACGCACATGCCTTTTGTTAGATCAATTTACTTTTGATTTGTAGTGCTGAAACATGGGCCATTGTATGTGTTGGGCAAGTGTTTTTGAGTTCTATCTCTAATCCCCCCCGCCCCCAAAAGAAATCATTTGAAGGCTATGTTTGTCAATGATGAAAGTATCAAATGAGTTGATTATTTTATGGGTCACACCAAAATATCTTACTGTCTTCAGCTTCTGTTTGCCCTTCTTTAGTGGATAATAAATATGATCAAGTTTAAGCGACAAAAGAGGTCCGGAGAGATGGCTCAGCAGTTAAGAGCACTGATTGCTCTTCCAGAGGTCCTGAATTCAATTCCCAGCAACCATATGGTGGCTTGCAACCATCTGTAAAGAATCTTATGCTCTCTTCTTGTGTGTCTGAAGACAATGACAGTGTACAGTGTAACTCACATATATAAAATAAAATTAATTCTTTAAAATAAAAAGGGAGAGACAAAAAAAAAACTAGGCTGATGCTAGTCTTTATCATACTTTATTTTTTTTCTCCCCATAGAATCAGTTTCTATCTTTTTTTTTCAGTTGTGGTAGACAAAACCTCTCTAGTGTCTTTTTATTAGAACTCAAGTTAGTCTGCTATCAGTCACCTAAGCTAAGCTATTGCATTTTAGTCAATCATCTTGGCATGTTAAAAAAATAAATCAGGTTGCCTAGAAGACACCTTTACTCTTTCTTTTGTAGGTCCCTCCACATTGCTGTCAGAATAATATATATACACATCCTCTGTTTGTGGTGGTAGTAGGAATGGGGTGTGTGGTGTGGTGTGTGTGTGTGTTGCATATACATGAATATGAGGTATACACTTGTGCATGTAAAGGCCAGAGGAGGACAGTGGATGTTTTCTTCTGATACCTTCTCCTTTTCTCTTGAGACAAAATGTCTCATTGAACTAGAAGCTTGTCTTTTTGGCTAGGCCAGCGTTGCCAGGCGAACTTTGGGAATCCATTTGCCTCTTCCTCTCAGTGCTGAGGTTTAGGTGCATGTAGCAATAGCTCATATTTCCTAAGGGTGCTGGAGATTCAGACTTAGGTCCTTGTGCTTTTACCCATTGAAACATCTCCCCAACCCCACAATGACAGTTTTAAAATTTTAGCTGATCATTTTAGTTTCTTCAGAAACTTTATTGCTTCTCATTAGAGAAAAAAAAATCAAATAGGAGCTCCTTAGCAACCAATGAGGTAATTAATGGTCTTTTCCTTATATCTTTTGACTTATTACTTGCCACATTTGTCTACAAGTTATTCAGTAATTCTAAATTTCTTTAATATATAATAACCTCTTACATTTTCATATTTTATTTTGTATAAAGCTCTCTTTGCATTGGACTGTCCCTTTCCTTTTCTTTGTTCTATAGGCAAATTCTTAATGTCTTGGCCTAAACAGAATCTTTTGAGTGAAGAAGGTTATTCTTAACTCACCTACTTGGATTTGAGTGTGCTATTCTTTCTTCTCCCTTTGTACCATTATTTATGTGACTGCCTCATCTGTTAGATTTCTTTAGGCAGGACTTATGACGTTTCATCTTGTACTTTGCATCAGTATAATTACTGATAATGGGTACTTACTGTCCACTTACTGCGTACAGATTGTTTTAGTTATGCCTTTGAAACTTCAACCCATGCCAGGCGTGATGGTACTCGCTTTTAATCCCAGCATTTGGAGGCAGTGGAGCTATGCCAGTTCAAGGCCATCCTGGTCTACAGAGAGACTTACAGACTAACCAGGGCTACATGGAAAGACACTGTTTGAGGATAGTATAAACAAGATACATATGCATACATAAATCTAAATATTCTGACTAATACTTAGATTGTAATTAACATTGTCTCTACAGGTAAACAATTTTTTTTTTTTTAATATTTTCTAGGGTGGTAGCAGGAGAAAGATTAGAAGGTTCTCTGTGTGAGCTTGAGCCAAATTACTTTCTTATGTATTATAGAAATTGACCATCTATACTGTGGGCTAAATCCAGCCCATCATCTATTTTTATGTGTCCTTCAAGCTAAGAATAGTTTTTAGATTTTTTTTTTTAAGTGGCATAGCTATGCTCATTTGGTTACATATTGGCTGTGACTGTTTTTGGGTCAACATCAGAGTCTAGTAGTTGCCATAGAGACCATATGGCCTACAAAGCCTAAATATTTACTTTCTAAAAAAAGTTTGCCATTCCTTGATTTATTCTATAGTCTATGCCCTTAGTGTTCTTTGAATATTAGGAGTTATATATGTCTATTAGGTTTTTAGGTTTTTACAGAAAATACCTGCTTCTATTTATTGAGAAAATTTACTATGCCTTAGTACTGCTTACTCGAAAAACCCGTTGTACTTCTTTATAACATGTTGTGTGCCCCATGTCTTCCTCTCCCCAGGCCCTTGAACTGAGACAGGGTTTCTCTGTGAAGCCTTGTGTCCTGGAACTCACTTTATAGACGAAGCTGGCCTCAAACTCATAGAAATCACCTGCCTCTGCCTCTTGAGTGCTAGAATTAAAGGCATGTGCTGCTCCCACCCCCCATACCCCCCAATGCTGCCAGCCTATAGTATTCTTAATATGTATAACTCTGAAATTAGATTCAGTTTTTTGTTTGTTTTTGAGAAGTATCCCAAGTAGAGCCATGTGTGGTAGTAGACACCTTTAATCCTAGCACTTAGGAGGTGTTAAGCTGGTCTACAGAGTGAGTCCAGGCTAGGCAGCTGCGTAATGAGACTGTCTTAAGAAAAAAAGAAAAAGAAAGAAAGAAGTGTCTGAAACAGAGAAGAGTTTGGAACACGGACTGGTTTTTTCTGCTTAGATTTGTTTCTTGTGTATTTTCCATAAAAAATTGTCTCATACACACACACACACACACACACACACACACACACACGTTTGTCTTTGTTATATGTAAGGTTTAAATGTGCATTAGTTATTTTGAAAAAATTGGAGCATTTTTAGGGTGTGTCATTTTCTTAGATGTTTATTGACTCCTTCCATGTATATTTCTTGAATTTTTTTATTACTATTCTCTTTCAGTTGAGGGCAGAAATTTAATATTCTCTTTTATGGCTTTGTTTTTTTTTTTTTTTTTGTATTTTTGAGACAGGCTCTCTGTAGCTGTCCTGGAACTGACCATGTAGAGCAGGCTGGTCTCAAACTAATAGAGATCAGGTGCTGAGATTAAAGGCATGCACCACTATGCCCAACTTAGAAATTTCATATTATTTTTTCTGTGTCCTAGATATTCTTCCACCTCTAAAAAATATAGTTAAAAATATGTAGCATATTAACTAGTATTTCCATTTTTCTAAAATTTTACTGTTGATAGTCTAATGTTTTCCTTTTGTGACAAAGGTGTTGTGAAAGAATTTTATATGATTTATATGTTTGTTAAAAATTTTAACTTAAACCATTTTTGCTTGTGTGTGTGGTAACTGCATGTGTGTTTGTGTATTTACATATATATGGGTGGGCTGTGTGCCTGTGTATATGTGTGTATGTGTGTGTGTGTGTCGGGCAGAAGTTGATGTTGAGTGTCTTTTTTGATTGTTTTCTACTTTGTTATATACTGAGGCAATCTCTCATTTGCACCCAGATCTTACTGCTTTGGCTAGTTTAGCTAACCAGCTTGCTCCAGGGATCCTGTTTCTTCCTCCCTCATGGTGGCAGGCCACTATCCTTGCCTGGCATTTCCCTGGGAATTGGGGATCTGAACACTGCTCTTCATGCTTGCATAACAAACATTTTACCTGCCAAGATATATCTCTAGCCCCCACACATTAACATTTATAAATATGAGCAAGATTTCAGATATAAAGTTTACAAGGAAAAGTATGACCTTTATTTGTTGCAAATATTTTTAGAGCAGTAGACACACATTTCTTCATCTTAAATATATGAATATATCTATCTGGTCTTAAAGATAGGCATGGAGAAACATGACTCTGATTTTCCTATTGTCATAGAAGCACACCTTTCACTGTGGGTTTATTTATAATAGGTTATATTTATTGAACTTGGATAGAGTATATAGGTAGTCTATTATTTAGTCACTTTAGACTTGGAGAATATAGTTCAGATCTTAGTAAATATTTCTGTCTAAATGAAGACTGTGTTTTCTTAACCTTTGTTCCTGATCTTGTATGGAAGAGGGGCAATGTCCCAGAAATTTCTAGTTACTGGTCTGTGTAAGCTTACTAGATAATTTGCTGTGTTCTAGAAGTCCATTTCTGCTTCAGTGCTAAGAAACTGTAGAGTTCCTTAGGCTTTTACACCGTTGCTGTCTTCAGACACACCAGAAGAGGGCATTGAATCCCATTACAGATAGTTGTGAGCCACCATGTGGTTGCTGGGAATTGAATTCAGGACCTCTGGTAGAGTAGTCAGTGCTCTTAACCGCGGAGCCATCTCTCCAGCTCCTTAGGCTTTTAAAATTGGGTGGTGGTGAAGGCATTTAGCTTTTGTAGACCAGTGGAATGAAGACTTATTAAGGCATATAAACAAATAATCACCGCCAACTGCTTATACTTAAATCCTGCTTTATCATTGATCTTGCTTCCTTTTCTAGTTTTTAAAAAAGATTATTTATTTATTTTTTTATGTGTGTTACCTGTTGCTCTCTTCCGACATACCAGAAGAGGGCATTGAATCTCATTACTGATGGTCATGAGCCACTATGTGGTTGCTGGAAATTGAACTCAGGATCTCTGGAAGAGCAGTCAGTGCTCTTAACTGCTGAACTATCTCTCCAACCTCCCTTTTCTAGGGTCTTAAAGCAGAAGAGAGACTTTTTTTGAAAGTTGTTAGATATTTCCGATATTAGAAAGTAACAAGATTACTTAAGGATCATGTTCAGTTTAAGAGGTCTTAAGTGGAATATAGTGGTATAAGCCTGTTTGTTATCCCAGTATTCAGGAACTCAAGGCAGGAGTTTGAGGCTAACCTGCACTACATAATAAGAGCCTGTCTAAAATAAACACGAGAACAAAAAAGCAGCTTTAACTTTCTGCATAAAGAGACCAGTTGTGTGGTAGAAAGAACACGCATTATTTTTAAATCAGTGAAACAGGTATGAATTATTGCTCAGTCACTCACCAGCTGTGAAGGACTTTTAAAAAACTTACCTTGACAAGGTTTTATGTAGAGACAATTATGGAATTTTGGTTTCTTAAAAAAAAAACCACAGAAATATTTTAAGAATGTTCTTTCATTTTACTCCCAGGTATGGAGATGTGGGGCTGCCTTGACAGCAGCTGACTTAGATTTACCTCATGCTCTAGCATAGGCATGGTTTTGCCACCTACAGAAAATTTCTGTGATGTGTGATGTTTGGAATTCTGGGAACTTTTAAGAGAGTATGTAAAGGCTAGTGCCCTGATAGGCCGTGGTTGGTGGTCCGTAGTAGCAGTTCAGGGGAGTTGGTTGGGGTTCTTTAGTAGTCAAGCTCAAAGAAGAAACAGTAGGAAAGAAACTTGATTCAGGGAATTCCCCCACCCCCTTCTTTCTATCTTGTCTAGTGCTAAGGGGTGAAACTGGGGGAAAAGGTGGGAAAAAAGAATCCACAAAGTAGCAAAGAAGAGCAGCTACAGTTTATGGTTATAGGATAAAGTGATCTAAGTGAGAGTGAAAGTGAGAAAGTGCCAAGTAGTCCCCCCAGTCTGGTCATGTAAATGTTTTCAGCATTTACAAATACCTGTCCTTATTTTTTTAATAATTGGATTTTGCTCCCCCACTGCCCACCAGTTCTTCCCCGCTGGTGCTCTAGGTGGATAGTTTTTGTAGTTATTCTTTTTTCTGAAAAAATACATGATTAGACAAGGTGAATTGCTTAGAGCATTTACTTCTGTAGTCTTTACTTAACAATGACAACAGAAATACAACAAAAGGCCTTGGCAATCTGCTATATAAAAATATCCTGAAAAAATTTTGTCCTTTTATCTGTAGTATGGATAGTTGCTCAGAATCTCAATTTTGGGGATATAGCTCAGTAGTAGAGTGCTAGCAGGCCTAAGGCCCTAGGTTCAGTCAGAGAGGAGAGGGGAGAGGGACATGGAAGTGGGGGAAAGGTGAGAGGGAAAATGACCTCACAAAACTGTACTTTTGTACTAATTATAAAATGAAAATAGTTTGTCTTGGGCTGGCAGTGTCTCTCTGTTGGTAGTGCTTGCCTAGTGTGAGTGAGGGACTTACTGGTTTTGATCTCCAGCACCACATAACCAGTGTGCTGGTACAGGCCTCTAATCCCAGCAGTACCTCTCTGGGAGGTAGAGACAGGAGGTTAAGAACTCAAAGTTCGCCGGGCGTGGTGGCGCATGCCTTTAATCCCAGCACTTGGGAGGCAGAGGCAGGTGGATTTCTGAGTTCGAGGACAGCCTGGTCTACAAAGTGAGTTCCAGGACAGCCAGGGCTAGACAGAGAAACCCTGTCTCGAAAAAAACCAAAAAAAAAAAAAAAAAACCAAAAAAAAAGAGCTCAAAGTTCAGAGTCATCCTTGGCTACATAAGAAGTTCTAGTAAAGTTTGTCTTGAAAACATCCCATTTAATTCCCTTCAGAAAGATCATTTTTATGCAGTTTCACATTATATTGTTACATATTTTAAAAATAGATTAGTTAATAGCTGTTAATTTTTATTAACTGTACTAGACAATGGGTATTTCCCCCACTATTCTGTCTCTTTTTAAAAAAATTACAGAGTAAAATATATGATTATAACCATTAAAATAAATAAACAAGGGGTAAATAAAATGTTAGTATTTTCCTCTCTTAGAGCATTTCCTTTTCTATTTATATTCCTTGTGGCAGTATACATTAGCAGAAATTTGGATTTCTTTGTTTAAAAATATATAAGCAGATATAAGCTTTATCATTTATAAGCTTTTTTCAGTTAAATAGAGGATCATATTATTTACAGTGCTCAATGACTTGCATTATTTATCTAACCATCTATCAGAGCTCTCTTTCCAGGCTCAGTAAATGGAATTCTGATTTTAAAAAGCTGAGTTCTTATAGCTCGTAGCACCATCATTTATTGTTACTATCCAACTGATGGATGTTAAGGATGCTTTTTTAAAATTGTCTGCTATAATAAACTATTAGGGATATTAGTCTACTCTTTGACCAGAGAAGCAATCATTCTAAATAAAATATTAATAAATTAAATCCAGTTGTGCATTTAAAAGACAGTATAACATGATCAGGTAGGTTTATTATAGGGAGGCAAGGATATTAAAATGTAAAAAACACAAAAATCCATAAAACATCTTATTAAATGACTAAAGTTGTAGGATTTAAAACTATATTCTATCTTAGAAAGAGTTGACAGGTTTTGTAATTGTAGATAATGCCATGAGCACACCTGCCCAAGAGAATGGCAGTTTAGTTTTATACAAGTCTTTGGTCTTTGACGTTGATAGATGAATGTTTATTTTGAAATCTTTGGGGGTTTGTTGATCTTTGTCTTGCCTTGCTCTTACTACTGACCTGTGCTAAAGCCTGATAGCATTGGCAGTACAGACCTACAGCTTTTGGAGACTGTACCTTAATAAGCACCCTGCTGTCCTCTGTACAAATTGTCTTGGAAATACTAGCCTGGGTCTATTTTTAAAAGGTTTTCCTTGTGCTTACTTATAGTACCTGATCTTTTCTGTGGCTGTGATAAACCATTCTGACCAAAAGCAGTGTGGGGAGGAAAAGAGTCATTCTACTA
Source organism: Mus minutoides (assembly GCA_902729485.2). NCBI lineage: Eukaryota > Metazoa > Chordata > Mammalia > Rodentia > Muridae > Mus > Mus minutoides. Next base: position 185,423 of record LR749527.1, read on the forward strand.
ATACTTCCAGGTCACAATCAATGGAGGACTTTCCAGGATGGAAGTCCAGTCAGAAACTCAAGGCAGGAATCATAGAGGAGTGCTGCTTACTGGCGGGCTCAAGTGAGTTCATGGTCAATTAGCTTTCCTAGATAGCTCAGGCCCACCTTTTGTAGGCATGGCTCTACCCACAGTGGGCTGAGCCTTTCCACATAAATCATCAATCAAGATGATCAATCATTGTGATGCCAACAGGGTAGTCTGATCTGGACAGTTCCTTATTCGAGGTTCCCTCTTCCCAGGTGACTCCACATTATGTCAAATGGATAGTAAAAACAATCTAGCATGGTACCCAGTGACAGGAATTCTTTTACTTTATTGGTCCCCTTTGTATTTGAAGAGAATCTTAGATAGCCCAGGCTAGCCTTGAACTTGTTATCTTTTTTCCTCCTCTTCCCAGGTGCTTCCTGAATGCTAGGCAAACATTATACCAACTTAGCTGCATCCTCAGCCCCAAAAGTAACTTTTCCGTTATTGCCCTTTCCATCCCATAACACTCATTTATTTTCACTTCCTTTTCTGATCGCTGGAGTTTCAGCTTGTCATAGTTGTTCTCCTGAATCTATTTTCATCCTATTTGAACCCTCCTTACTTGGTAAAACATAATGCCAGTTAGTACCAGTGCTATCTGTGTTATGGTTTTATACTTACAAGGAATGATTGATGGAGCAGAATAACTTTGTTGACTTTAAAGTACTGCTCATTCAACAACTTTAAATTAATTTAGTGCTGCCCAGCTCTCCTGTATTACTCTGGCTCTTCTATATTCTTGTTCATGTAAATGATTACATTTTTTTCCTTGAACTCAGACTTCAAACATTTTCTTTCCATCAAATTCCTCTCAGCACTAAGAAAATAGAAATAATCTTCCTCTCACTTGTGTCTTTGCCAGCATTAACTATGATTTAACTATCTTTCCATTTTCCAAAGGCTGTTCTTTCCAGGTGCCCACCAAAGTACAATTGCCTTCTCAGTTTTCAAAGACTTTGTTCTGTACTTTTTCTTTTTCTAGACCACTGCTAATAGCTTAAAAACATACTGGTTTCTTTAATTTCAAAGAGACACTCCCTTGATCATCTCTCTTAGTTACCATCCTCCATCTTTTCTCCCACTTATATTAGATGTCACAGAAGGATAATAAGTTATCTTTATTCCCTTGTCTGATATTTTTCTTTTTATAGCTTTCTTCTAAATGTATAATTAAATGATTCGCTGATAAATGTATAGAATTGAGCAGTCATCACAGTTTAATTTTAGAATGTTTCTATCACCTCAGAAAATTCCCTTTAGCTTTTTCATCGTCAGCTGCTCTTCCTAATCCCCGTTGTAGGCCGTGTTAAACTGTGGGTCATGATTCCATATGCACAAAATGGAGGACTTCCTCTTCTCTGCTGTATCTGGGGAGCCCGGCACCCACTCTACCTGGGGAATGTCATGTAATCCTTGGTGAAATCCAGGTTCAACTTCCTGGAATGCCTCTCCATGCAGACGCAGTATCCCCAGTACCTTAAGCCTCAGCCAATGAAACTTCACTCTAAGAAGAACCCCTTCCCACTTTCCCAGGTTTATATATAGTCCATGTTCACGCCAAATAAAGAGCACAGGTTATTTTGTTGACTACTGTCTAAAAGGGCTGTTTTCTTTTTTTCTTTTTTATTCCACATTTTTTATTAGATATTTTCTTTATTTACATTTCAAGTGCTATCCCATAAGTCCCCTATACCCCCCCCCCCCGCTCCCCTACCCACCCACTCCCACTACTTGGCCCTGGCATTCCCCTGTACTGGGGCATATAAACATTGCTAGACCAAGGGCCTTTCTTCCCAATAATGGCCAACTAGGCCATCTTCTAATACATATGCAGCTAGAGACATGAACTCTGGGGGTTCTGATTAGTTCATATTGTTGTTCCATCTGTAGGGTTGTAGACCCCTACAGCTCTTGGGTACTCTTTCTAGCTCCTACATTGGGGACCCTGTGTTCTGCCCTATAGATGACTGTGAGCATCCACTTCTGTATTTGTCAGGGATTGTCAAAGCCTGCCAGGAGACAGCTATATCAGGGTCCTTTCAGCAATATCCTGCTGGCTTATGCAGTAGTGTCTGCATTTGGTGGCTGATTATGTGATGGACCTCCTGGGTGGGGCACTCTCTGGATGGTCCATCCTTTCATTTTAGCTTCAAACTTTGTCTCTGCAACTCCTTCTATGTATATTTTATTCCCTATTCTAGGGAGGAATGAAGTATCCATGCGTTGGTCTTTCTTGATTTTCTTGTGTTTTGGAAA
>LR749527.1:187847-202847 GCA_902729485.2 Mus minutoides
AGAATTTCATAAATTCATTGTTTTTAATAGCTGAGTAGTACTCCATTGTGTAAATGTACCACATTTTCTGTATCCATTCCTCTGTTGAGGGACATCTGGGTTCTTTCCAGCTTCTGGCTATTATAAATAAGGCTGCTATGAACATAGTGGAGCATGTGTCCTTTTTACCAGTTGGAACATCTTCTGGGTATATGCCCAGTAGAGGTATTGCTGGATCTTTCGGTAGTACTATGTCCAGTTTTCTGAGAAACTGCCAGACTGATTTCCAGAGTGGTTGTACCAGCTTGCAATCCCACCAGCAATGAAGGAGTGTTCGTCTTTCTCCACATCCTTGCCAGCATCTGCTGTCACCTGAATTTTTGATCTAGCCATTCTGACTGGTGTGAGGTGGAATCTCAGTATTGTTTTTATTTGCATTTCCCTGATGATTAAGGATGTTGAACATTTTTTCAGGTGTTTCTCAGCCATTCGGAATTCCTCAGTTGAGAATTCTTTGTTTAGCTCTGTACCCCATTTTTAATGGGGTTATTTGAATTTCTGGAGGTCAGCTTCTTGAGCTCTTTGTAAATATTGGATATTAGCCTCCTTTCAGATTTAGGATTGGTAAAAATTCTTTCCCAATCCGTTGGTGGCCTTTTTGTCTTATTGACAGTATCTTTTGCTCTACAGAAGCTTTGCAATTTTATAAGGTCCCATTTGTCGATTTGTGATCTTATAGCACAGGCCATTGCTGTTCTGTTTAGGAATTTTACCCCTGTGCCCATATCTTCAAGGGTTTTCCCCACTTCCTTCCCTATGAATTTCAGTGTCTCTGGTTTAATGTGGAGGTCTTTGATCCACTTAGACTTGAGCTTTGTACAAGGAGATAGGAATGGATCAATTCGCATTCTTCTACGTGTTGACTGGCAGTTGTGCCAGCACCATTTGTTGAAAATGCTGTCTTTTTTCCACTGGATAGTTTTAGCTCCCTTGTCAAAGATAAGGTGACCAAAGATGTGTGGGTTCATTTCTGGGTCTTCACTTCTATTCCATTGGTCTACCTGTCTGTCGCTGCACCAGTACCATGCAGTTTTTGTCACAATTGCTCTGTAGTACAGCTTAAGGTCAGGCATGGTGATTCCACCAGAGGTTCTTTTATTGTTGAGGATAGTTTTTGCTATCCTAGGTTTTTTATTATTCCAGATGAATTTGCAAATTGCCAAAAGGGCTGTTTTCTAAAAGAGTTGTAACATTTAGTGCGGAACGGGAATCCTGCTGACCCACCCGTTTGGACTTTGATTCATCTTTTCTAGTTCTGTGTGCATTGGGGCCTGGACACCCCAAGGAATGATCAGACCTAAGACCTCAGCTTCTGCTCTGTCTTTTCCTATCTGGTGTGCAGCAGCACCTGGATAGCCTAAGGGAAGAAGTGAAAAAGAGAACCACAGTTGTATGTGGTTTGTTATGATTTGGGTTTTTTTTCTTTGCATATATGGTTTTCTGTACTCATAGAAAACAGTAGTTTAATTATGGAAAATGAGAATTTTAATATTTTCCTATTGTTATTTTCATCATATTATCAATTTGGTGTTGTATTTCAATTAGGTTGCACTGTGTTAGAATGTTGATTTTTAAAAATTGTTGAGTTGTTGACTTTAAAAAGGGTAGTAAATGAATTTTGGTTTGGGAGAAAGATAATGTCTTACTTAGGGTTTCTATTGCTGCTATGAAACACAGTCACCAAAAAGCAAGATGGGGAGGAAAGGGTTTATTTGGCTTACACTTCCAGATCACAGACCATCATGGAGGAAGTGAGGATAGGAACTCAATCAGGGCAGGAGCTGATGCAGAGGCCATAAAGGACTGCTGCTTGCTGGCTTGCATCCTCTAGCTTGCTCAGCCTGCTTTCTTATGGAACCCATGATGGGCTGGACTCTCCCTCTATTGATCACTAATTGAGAAAATGTCCTACAGCTGGATCTCATGGAGGCATTTCCTCAGCTGAAGTTCCTTTCTCTCTAATGACTCTAACTTGTGTCAAGTTGACACAAAAAAACCATCCAGTACAGATAGAATTCCCAACAATCTCTGAAATGGACCTAAACATTACTTTTGTCATTTTATACTACATATTTATGTAAAATGGTCTTCTCAGCACTGACAATTATAAAAATATTGATCAATTAAGAAAAAATCCAATGTTACTAGTATATCATGAAGTATCAACTATTCAGCTAAGATTTTGTTATTTTTATAAACATAAACAAACACATCCATCTCCTTAGAGTACAGATTTGCTTTGTCTTTAATAAATGGTAAAATTATAAAAGAATTATATTAAATGTCTTTATGACTTTTTTATCACGAAGTATTTTTGATTTGTATAACCATGTTAATCACCTATACATACTCCTGGGATTGTGTAAAGGTTTTTTTTGAGTTGAAAAGAGATCATGAAGCTGATTGAGACAGATGCAGATACTTAATACTCAACAATTGGACTGAAATCGGGGACCCCTATGGTTGAATAAGGGGAAGGATTGAAGAAGCTGAAGGAGAGAGCAACCCCATAGGAAGACCAGCAGTCTCAACTAACCCAGACCCCAGAGAGCTCCCAGAGACTGAGCCACCAACCAGGAGCATATTCATAAATAGTAGAGGTCAGCCTGGTCTGGCCTCAGTGGGAGAAGATGTGCTTAATCCTCCAGAGACTTGAGGCCCTAGGGAAGGGGGAGGCCTGCTGAGTGCGGAGCATTCTTTCTGAGGCAAGGGGGAAGAGGAACTGTGGGAGGGGACAGTGGGGGGGCCAACGACTGGAATGTAAAAAATAAAAAGAGAAACTGCTGTAGCAAACACTAATCTGCTTGTTTCTGTAACTGGCCTTTGGAGATTCATATAAGTGGAATCATAATATGCAGTTTTATTTTACAAGTACAAATATAATTTTTTTTGCTTCTGGCTTCTTTGTCTTAGCATGTTTTTTAGGTTAATTTGTGTTGATCATGAATCAATATTTCATTTTCTTGCTGAATATTATTCCATTGTGTAAATGTACCATTTTGTTTATCCATTCACCAAATGGACGTTTGAATGCTTTCCAGTATTTGGCTTTTATGAATAATGCTGCTATAAACATTCATGTGCAGTGTTAATGTGGATAAATGATTTAATTTTGTTTGGGCTCATTCCTGTTTTTTAGTGTGAGGTAAGGATCTAAGTTTGTTTCTCTGTATGTCTGCATATCTAGGTGCTCTAGAATCACTTGTTGAAAAGATTATCCTTTCTTCCATTAAGTTGTTTTACATCTTTGTTGGGAACCAGTATCTGGGTTAATAGGGAGGGATAATTATCTGTAGGGGTTTTATCACCTTAAATTTCCTGCTAAATCCTCAGATACTCAATTAGTTCAGTGCTTTCTCCAGATAGGACTATTATAACTTCAGAATGATGGTGACCCTGGCCTTTCCTACCAGATGCCACTGGGATGGCTAATATATCTCAAGTCTGCAAATCAAGACTTGTTTATTAGTGGAAACAAAGTTGCTGGTTTTCAAGGGATTCCCTACCTTGGTTGACCCATATTTTGGGGGATGCAATCAGTGCAAATGAGAGTAGTCCCAGGAGGAAATACCAAAGGCATGAGTACTTCTTTTGCAGTTAACCATCTCTAATATTTATTAGTAAACACATTTTTGTTGTTTGCTTTTAGATGGCTTCCAGAATATTGAAAATTCAGCTCTCTCTACTTTGAATTGTTCCAGTCAGCCTTTCTCCTCCATCTTTTCTCTGCAATGGCTCATCCGTGGCTTTCACATTGTTTAGTCAGTGGTCCTTTCTTAGACTTTGTTTTACTTGACCTGTTTACATTATTTGGTAATTCGATTATTGTGCTGGCTAGTTTTATGTCAGCAAGTTAGTTATCTGAAAAGAGGAAACCTCAACTCAGAAACATGTATCTGTAAGATTCAGCTTCAGAGCATGTACTTATTAATTAGTAGTCAGTGGGGGAAGATCCAGCCCACTGTGGCTGGTGCCATTCCCTGAGCTGCTGCTCTTGGGTTCTATAGGAAAGCAGACTGAGCAGACCAGTAAGCAGCACCACTCCTCTGCATCTGCTCCTGCCTCCATGTTCCATCCCTGTTTGAGTTCCTGTCCTGACTTCCTTCAATGATAAGCAGTGTATGGAAGTGTAAACCCTTTCCTCCCCAGCTTTTTGGTCAAAGTGTTCATCACAACAATAGTAACCCTAAGACAATTCCTATCTTTCCCCTGAAGTTCTAACTTGTAGGATTTCACTACTTCCTAGTTGTTCTATTTTCTATGTCCCATGTCAGTGGATCTCTTTTGCTTATTCCTTCTCATCTTTACAACCTACTAAATTTTTGGAATGCTCTGTAGGAATTTTTTTTTTCTTCTTAAGACATTGCTTTCTGTGAAGCCCTCTCAAATGATGCTATCCCTTTCCCCCTTTCTCTTTCCTATAAGACTCAGACTATTGGAGCTAGAGCTAGAGAAAAATGTCCTTTTTGCTCCTCATGAGTTCAGGTCACTCTCCTTTTTTTCTCTAAAGTTCTCTGGCTTTGAACTGCACGCTCTTAGATTATATTATTTACAGACCCCTGTTGATTGTGATTCCTCACTCATTCCCTACAATGAATTTTGATTCTGGCTATTTAGTGTTAGAACAAACTTCACAAATTAAAGTCTTAGCTCTCTACAAGACAGATCTTTCTTTTCTTTATTTAGTTTTTTGAGGCAGAGTTTCTCCATGTAGCCCTGTCTGTCCTGGAGCTCTCTTTGTAGACCAGGTTGGCCTCAAACTCACAAAGATCCACCTGTCTTTGCCTCTTGAGTGCTGGCATTCATGCACGGCTAGAAGACTGTAAATTTAGAGATTGAACACTCTTAATTTTTGGTCAGTGGACTACAAATTTGAGAGTCCTTACCACCTTCTTTGGATTTGAGAATTCATGGGAACAATTAGCAGGATTCAGGAAAGCAGTGTACTTACAGCAGTAGTTTTATGATTTAAATCATAATGAGCTGAATGAAAAGGCATAGAGGGCAGAGAGATTTCCATATGGGAAGTTGGTAGTATCTTTGCCTAGGGAGTCAAAGCAAATCTGTCACATGGATGTTTGACAGTACACCCAGAGTATTATCAATTTGAGAAGCTCACACAGCATTAGGATCTAATGTCTAATGAGATTTCATTATGTAGGCATAATTAAATTATTGGTTATGGGTTGAGCTCAGTCTCTGACTTTCCTCTTTATTTTGGTCAGGTTGGTATCTCATGGTTCAAAGCTTCAGCCCACCAGTCACGTGGTTGTTTTTTCTGGCGTAGCCTGACCTATTTAGAGGCATATCGTTACCATGAATTATCCAGGAGCTGCTGTTGGTCCTGTCCTGAGTGAGAAAGACATTTGAATCATTCAGGAAATTACCAGGATTTAAAGACTACCTCCCAGGCACTGGGAGACAGAAGTCAGCCAAGTTATTACTCAGAGTCACCCTCTCTTTTGTTTCCCTTTTCTCTTAGTAGTACTATTTCACATATTAATCTCTGGTAATTTTGATCATGAGATTTTTTTTTTTTCAGCATTTCAATCTTTCAGTTTTTTTTTCATTTTTGCTTTTTTTTTTTTTTTTTTTTGAGACAGGGTTTCTCTGTGTAACCCTGGCTGTCCTGGAACTCACTTTGTAGACCAGGCTGGCCTGGAACTCAGAAATCCGCCTGCCTCTGCCTCCCAAGTGCTGGGATTAAAGGCATGCGCCACCACTGCCTGGCTTCTTTCAGTATTTTGAATTTAACTTCTAGAAGTGATCTCATTTTTTTCTTTTTTATGATCTCATTTTCTAATTTAGTTATTCTTTATTACTAACCAAAGAATCTCCATGATTTATATTTCGTTCATCTCACTGTCTGATCGTGCATCTCACTGTCTGATAACTGCTTATTTCTTTTCATCTTTCTCCTTGAAACCCCTATTTTACAATCCTTTAACCCTACTGGAATTTCTTTTTTTTTTCTTCCCTTGTTCCTGTCAACCCCACTCGCTCCGCGCTCGACCCCACTCCCTCCCAGCCGCCCCCGCCCCCCCCCCCCCCCCCCCCCCCCCCCCGTATGGCCCCCGCTTGTTCCAGCCGGCCCCGCTCGCTCCGATTGGCTCTGCTTGCTCCGGTTGGCCCCGCTCCTTCCGGCTGTCCCCGTTCGGCCCCACTCGCTCTGGCCCTGGTAGCTCCGGCCGTCCGGCCGTCCCCACTTGCTCCGGCCATCCCCGTTTGGCTCTGCTCACTCCAGACAGCCTCGCTTGCTCCGGTTGGTCTCTCCGGTCCAAGGATTCATTTCTTATTATTCTTCATAAGTACGCTGTAGCTGACTTCAGACGCACCAGAGGAGGGCGTCAGATCTTGTTATGGGTGGTTGTAAGCCACCATGTGGTTGCTGGGATTTGAACTCATCACCTTCGGAAGAGCAGTCGGGTGCTCTAACCCGCTGNATATTAATCTCTGGTAATTTTGATCATGAGACTTTTTTTTTCAGCATTTCAATCTTTCAGTTTTTTCATTTTTGCTTTTTTTTTTTTTTTTTTTTTTTTGAGACAGGGTTTCTCTGTGTAACCCTGGCTGTCCTGGAACTCACTTTGTAGACCAGGCTGGCCTCAAACTCAGAAATCCGCCTGCCTCTGCCTCCCAAGTGCTGGGATTAAAGGCATGCGCCACCACTGCCTGGCTTCTTTCAGTATTTTGAATTTAACTTCTAGAAGTGATCTCATTTTTTTTCTTTTTTTGATCTCATTTTCTAATTTAGTTATTCTTTATTACTAACCAAAGAATCTCCATGATTTATATTTCGTTCATCTCACTGTCTGATCGTGCATCTCACTGTCTGATAACTGCTTATTTCTTTTCATCTTTCTCCTTGAAACCCCTATTTTACAATCCTTTAACCCTACTGGAATTTCTTTTTTTTTTCCTTCCCTTGTTCCGGTCAACCCCGCTTGCTCCGCTCGACCCCACTCCCTCCCAGCCGCCCCCCCCCCCATGGCCCCCGCTTGTTCCAGCCAGCCCTGCTCGCTCCGATTGGCTCCGCTTGCTCCGGTTGGCCCCGCTCGTTCCGGCTGTCCCCGTTCAGCCCCACTCGCTCTGGCCCTGCTAGCTCCGTCCGTCCGTCCGTCCGTCCGTCCGTCCGTCCCTCCCCACTTGCTCCGGCCGTCCCCGTTTGGCTCTGCTCACTCCAGACAACCTCGCTTGCTCCAGTTGGTCTCTCCGGTCCAAGGATTCATTTCTTATTATTCTTCATAAGTACGCTGTAGCTGACTTCAGACGCACCAGAGGAAGGCGTCAGATCTTGTTATGGGTGGTTGTAAGCCACCATGTGGTTGCTGGGATTTGAACTCATCACCTTCGGAAGAGCAGTCGGGTGCTCTAACCCGCTGAGCCATCTCACTAGCCCCCTTACTGGAATTTCTAATCCATTGATTATACTGCGATTTTATACTATAGGTAGCCTGGCTCCCTTTCTTATTCAGTTTAAACCAATCTTAACTATCTCAGCATACAACCCTTGATAACATTTCCTTCTTCAGCCGGGCGTGGTGGTGCACACCTTTAATCCCAGCACTCAGGAGTCAGAGGCAGGTAGATTTCTGAGTTCCAGGCCAGCCTGGTCTACAAAGTGAGTTCCAGGACAGCCAGGGCTGTACAGAGAAACCCTGTCTTGAAAAACCAACTAACCAAACAAACAAAAAACAAAAAAACCCAAAAAAACAAAAAAAAAACATTTCCTTTTTCAAAGAGAAACTTTGATTCTTAGTAGTGCTGGGGTTTACACCCAGGACCTTGCACATATGAGGCGAGGTCTGTAGTATTCAGTTATATACTTGCTCTCACATTTCCTTGATTCATTGTCCTTATGGAGCCAAAACTGCATTCCTGTTAAATCCAGCTTTCCACTTTTTCCATGCCTGCACTCATGAAGCTGAATGTGGTTAGTGAAAAGCATACAACATTACTGATTGGTTTTATTTTAAATTCACGACCACAAACCTCAAGTGAGACCATAATCCTTCCAGGTCATCATGTTATATAGAGCAGGAGCAGAGTGAATGAATTTTTTCGTAGTTTTTTTTTTTTTTCTCACCTTACACTTTTAATACTTTCCATTCTTCTTCTTAGCTAATGCCTTTTCTAATTTTTTTCTTTTTTTTTTTTTTTTTTTTTTTTTTTTTTTTTTTTTTTTTTTTTTTTTTTTTTTGAGAGACAGGGTTTCTCTGTGTAGCCCTGGCTGTCCTGGAACTCACTTTGTAGACCAGGCTGGCCTCGAACTCAGAAATCTACCTGCCTTTGCCTCTGAGTGCTGGGATTAAAGGCGTGCGCCACCACGCCCGGCTGCCTTTTCTAATTCTTCACTGAAAAAGTTGAAGAGAAATTCACTAGAAGCCACTTTTAGGCATCTACCAACATTAAGAAGTTCACTTACTTCTTTCTATAGGTAACCCTTCATTTGTACAGTAAACTGTCTCCTGCTATATATTTAAGAATGCCACTTCAACCAGTTTTGGTGGCACATGCCTCTACTCCTAGCACTCAGGAGGTAGAAGAAGGCAGATCTCTTAAATTCAAGGCCAGCCTGGTCTACAGAATGAGTTTTAGGACAGCAAGGTCTAGGTAGAGAGACCTTGTCTCAAAAGCAAAACAAAACAACAACAACAAAAAAAAATCAAAAAAGAAAAAAACAACAAAAATCCCAGTAACTAAGTAAAATAAAAAGAAATGCTAATTTAGCAATTCTTTTTTTTTTTCTAATTAACTCATTCTCATCAAACATGCCATTTCTTTTCTTTCATGTTAAAAAGACAAGGTTCTTTTGACCTCACTTGTCTTTCCAGCTACTACCCAATTTATGTATTTAAAAAATTTTGTATTTTGTGTGTATGTGTATTTTATGTAGAGTATAGATGCACATGCATATCTCTTCATGTTTGTGGAGTTAATTTTGTTCAATGGTTTATAATCCTTTCTGTGACTCAATGCTCTGGTTGTTTCCTGTTGGATCAATGTTGCTCAAATGGATTTTCTAGTATATACCCTAACTATTATTTTCAGTACTTCCTTGCTTTCTAGAACATAATCCTCAAGGCTCAGCCACATTCCTGTCCCATTTTATAATCTGATATTTCTCTATGGAGCCATAGATATTTTTCTTTTTTCTTTTAATTGAGATATGACCTACAAGGAATAAAAGGTAAATAAAGAAAGGTTCAGTTTATGAGTTTTCACAATTGTATACACCATCTGTCTTAGAGTTTCTCTTGCTATGATGAAACACCATGACCAAGAAGCAAGTTGTGAAGGAAAGGGTTTATTTGGCTTACACTTCCATATCTGTGTTTATCGTTGAAGGAAGTCAGGACAGGAATTCAAACAGGGCAGGAGCCTGGAGGCAGGAACTGGTGCAGAGGCCATGGCAGGGTGCTGCTTACTGGCTCGCTTTCCTTGGCCTACTTTAAAACCCAGAACCTCCAGCCCAGGAATGGCATTACTCACAATAGGCTGGGCTCTCCGATCAGTCACTAATTAAGAAGATGCACTACAGCTTGATTTTATGGAGACATTTTCTCAATTGAGGTTCCCTCTTTTCAGATAACTCTTGTGTCAAGTTGACATAAAGCTAGCTGTCACACAATTTGTGTGACTGTTACTTCACACAAGATAAAGGACATATTTATCTTCTAAGAAAGTTTTGTCCATGCTTCATTTTATGTAGTTGTCCCTTTCCCTTCTAACCAATATCCCCCCCTGATATTTTAACTTTTAACTTTGTCTAGTCTTTTACTTTATGTACATGAATTATGATGGAAGTATTATTTAGTTTGGTTTTTGTATCAGTTTTGAGCTCAGTCATGAAAAAGTACTGTATAGTAATTCAAGTGGAGATTATTTAGTATAATTAATTAATAATTATAAAAGGGAATTGGAGAAATGAGAGATTGGTTAGAAAGATGGACACAGACTATAAAGATTCAAGAAGAAACCATTACTCCTGTTAGAAAGTACTCCCTCAACCCCTTCTTGACATCTAGACTCTGCTGGAAAGGACATGATCATGGCTGTCTGAATGGCAGAGAAATTGTATGGTGGTATCACACAGGTGGAACTTTCTTGAAAATGGGCTTCTAGGACGTACCTCCTACCATGCTAAATTATACTGGTGTTTTCCAAAACGGTTGCAGTATAAAACCACCAGAGAGAAGGGGCTGACTGTTTGGTGCTCTTGCAGCTGTGCAAGCAAGGCAAGAATGGGAGACTGGAGAGGGTGCACATACTGTATTGAATAGTTTGATGCTGGAGAAGTTGTCTGAGGAGCCAAATACCAGAGAAGAAGCTAAACCCACTCTCCTTCCCACGAAGTTTACCACTGCACCAGCTGGCAAAGAAAATTTATCCAAAGGGCGCAGGTCTATTTTCAGAACAAATAAAGATGAATGAATTTGGAGCTAAATGGCTGTAAGGCAAATATTAGTTTAAGTCTTATTTTCTTTTCTTAAGCCCCCATAGGTTTCAGTTATATGGTAGCAGTTTTATAAAAGAATGGTAGAAAATGAAGGGACATTCACCTGTCTAGTGACTGGATTTGAGGTTGCATCAGTTTGTTTTTACTTATGTGTTGGGAATTTATTGTAGCTATAGTTTATTTTAGCCTGTCTTTGGCTTCAAATATTTTGAGGTGGGTGGGACTTTTTTTTTTTTTTTTTTTTTTTAATCAGAAGGGCTTGTTACCTGCTCTGGCAAGTTTTCAGAGCTCTCTTTAGGTGTTATAGCTGAACCACTTTGTAGGCTGGACAACAAATAGCTTTGATTTATCCTTCTTGAATTATTTCTTTAAAATTAGCATATATACTTATTTTGTTATTTCCTCTTCCTCTGAAAAGGCAGTACACAATGTTGCATTTTGACATTTTTAGCAATGTGTTGAAGGAAGTATATTATTTTGTAAGGCTCTTTATTCTCTCTTCTTTTGCAGTTATATGTAGGTCTTGGTCAGTACTTGTTTTGTTTCTTATGCATGAAGGGATCATATATGTATTCTGCTCTTAGTGTACAGTTCAGTCTCCAGTATGTTGCAGTGGAAGATTATTTTGTAATAGCTGGGCCTGAGGCTTAGGCTGCTAAACCCAACCACTTGGGGGACTGGAGTTAGGAAGATTTTTTTTTTTTTTAAACAAGCCTCTACTTAAAAACAATTCAGTTATTTTTGACAATTTAATTTATTTTTATAATGCATTTTGTTATTGTCTCATCCCACCCTCCTTTATCACCCACTCCACCTCCTGACCTGTCACTTTCCCATGACCTTTATTTATTTATTTATTTATTTTTAATTAGATATTTTCTTCATCTACATTTCAAATGCTATTCCCAAAGTCCCCGTTAAAGAGGCTAAGTTCACAACCAAAAATATAAGTTAGGAAGATCTTAAATCCAAGGTCTGTCTTGCTACAGAGTGAATTCTAAGCCTGTCCAGACAACTTAATAAGACTGTCTCAAAAATAATATAATATAATATAAAATAAAATGAAGTTGTGGATATAACTCAGTGATAGAATGCATAAATATGGACCTGGGCACAATTCCCACTGCTGTACCATGGAAAGGTTTTCTTTATACTTGTAAATTTTTTCTTTATTTGTCTTTTCTTTCAGAAATTTACATTTTCAGAAATGATCACAGTTCCTTGAGTATGTCCAAACTTTACCATCATAACTTCTATTTTGAAAAGTGTCCTTTATTTTTGTTTTCTAAAGTGTCAGTATTCAGCATATATATGCACATATATACACATACATATACACTCATAAATATATGTATATGATTTTATTTTTTGAGATAGAGTTTGACTGTGTTGTCTAAGTGGGGCTAGAGTTTGTGGTCCTTGAGTCTGAGCTTTCTGAGTAGCTGGATTCACGGTGTTGTGCCACTGCATCGGACTTGAATATACTTTGAAAATTATTTACTTATTTAGATATATTTTATATATGATTTTCTTTTTGCCTGAATGTATGTGTGTGTACTCTGTGCATGTAGTTGCCAGTGGAAGCTAGGAGGGCTTCAATCCCCTGGAACTGGAGCTATAGACCTTAAGGTGTTCTTGTGTCGGGTATCTCTTTGTTTAGTGGTATAAATGTACAAACAAATACATGTTTTGTTTCTTATGCATGAAAGGATCATATATGTATTCTTCACTTAGTGTTCCCACCCAGTATGTCTCAGGTCTTTTCCTGGCTGTGTGTGTAGCCCTGTTGTCACTGTTTTGTCAGCTTGAACTGAGCAGTGCTTGCAGTGAGTGTGAGTGTGTGCTTCTTAGTGCATGTGCGTCCTTTTTCTAGAATAGCTTTCTAGAAGAATATCAGAGAGTATCTATATTTAACATTTTGAGAGATATGACTAAGTTCACCTTTCCCATGGATAACCACTCTTGTGCTTACAGCTACCAGTTTTAGAGGTTCCACTTGTCTTTCATTCTTGCTTATGATGGATACTATGGATTTTGATTTTTGTCAGCCCAGTGAATTAAGCATAATTTAAATTGACTTTTCCTACTTTTAGGAAAGTTGAATAACCTAACCATGTGTGTGAGATCATCTGTATTTTCTTGTTCGGATGTTTTACTTATATTTTTATGTTACTGATTTTTATTGATTTATAAGAGCTCTTTATATAACTCAACCTATTATTTTTGTTTCTTCTGATCAAGTATTTGCTTGCTATTTAATTTCAGTATACCATGTTTTGTTTTATGGGTTTTACAATTTTTATGCGTTAAATAATTTTCCTACAAGGCTTCTGGAATTTGAATCTTTACTTTAGCAATGTCTTCCGCTCTAGATTTTAAAATACTCTACTTCCCCTCAATGCCTACATAATATTGTTCTTTAATTTTAAAGCAAATTTCATGTTCTGTCAGTCATAGTACTTTTTTAGTGATCTTCATTTTATTCTGGCCTCTACAGGCACTGCATGCTTGTAGAACAGGCATATGTGTGGGCAAAACACCCATGCACATAAAATAAAAATGAGTAAATCTAAAATAATTTAAAAATTTACTCCATGGAAACTAGAATACACAGTTCTGCTTGTGTTTACTCTCCAAACTTGTCTTCCTCACTTGAAGTTTTATTTTTCATTAAAAATATAACACCTGTTTTAAATTAATACAGTTCATGCTACAGCATTTGTTATAGTAGCTTACAAGTGGTATAAGTAGCCTGTAGCTATTAGTGACTGATCATTTAAGCTGTCACTACCAAATACTCACCTGGTCATATTTTTCACTCCTTTCCACTCCACCAAGAACATCTCTCATGGTTAAAACCATTTCTTCTTTGATCCTCTGCTTACAGGATTTTTATCTTAATTATTATATTACCTAATTTTAGTAATTGGGTTTTATATGTGTTAACATCTCACTATTCCATGATTTTACTGATAAACAATTTAACACTACCAATATTAACACCTACTGTTAAGTAATACTTGGAGTGTTCTAGGGAATAAATGCCTTTATTGAACTAGTTGCTGGGTCTTTTTCCTAGACTTTACATATTCAGTTAGGATTATGCTTGACCTCATGTAACAAAAATCTAAATACATTGGCTTAATTTTTTTTCTTTTGGTAATAGGAAATCTATGTATAGGCAGTTCATGGTTTATGGTTGTTCTCCAATGCCATTAAGGGCATAGGATCCTTTATATTTCTTTACCATTTTTCATAGTGGCTTTTCCCCTATGTTAGCAAGGTGGCTGTTGTGTCTCCAGACTTTTCATTAAAGTCCTATTCCACAGACTTTTATTTATGTTTTGATCTCATTGATATTACCTGAGCTACATGTTTAGTTATAGGCTGCAGGGGAGTTTGAGAAGCTATAATCTTATGTATTTTATTTCCATATCCCAAACTAGTATCAATCTAATATGGAAGATAGTAGAATTTTGGCTGGATAACTAGCTATTAGCACATGATAGGCAATCATACATTTTTGTTCTTTGAAACAGCCTTATGCTTTGGGTATGTTTATTACTAAGGAGAAACTGAGAGAGAGGCTAAGTGCTGCTCAGCCTTGCGGCCCTCACAGCAAGTCATTGGTCGGGACGGGGGCATGAGCTCAGTCTAACCTGTCCACAGCCCACCCTCTCTGCTCTGTATTGTTTGCATAATTTTGTTCTCTTTGGGTCTTATTTAAGTAAATATGTTGTATGAGTACTATTAGAAATATATTAATTAACTGTGATGATCTTTTAGACTAGTGTGTTGGTATTTAAGATGTCTGCAATAACTACAGTCTTTTTTTTTGTTTTGTTTTGTTTTTTTTGTTTTGTTTTTCGAGACAGGGTTTCTCTGTGTAGCCCTGGCTGTCCTGGAACTCACTTTGTAGACCAGGCTGGCCTCGAACTCAGAAATCCGCCTGCCTCTGCCTCTGCCTCCCGAGTGCTGGGATTAAAGGCGTGCGCCACCACGTCCAGCTACAGTCTTTTTTATTCATATAATAATTTTGCTTACTGAGAGTAATTGTTCTTGGAAGATAAGGAACAAATATCTGGAGAATTGGATTACTCTGTTTTCAGGATGTTGTAGCTGGTACTTGGTTTCTTGTTTTAATTTTCTTCAACACTTA
This sequence comes from Mus minutoides, assembly GCA_902729485.2. Taxonomy (NCBI): domain Eukaryota; kingdom Metazoa; phylum Chordata; class Mammalia; order Rodentia; family Muridae; genus Mus; species Mus minutoides. Next base: position 202,505 of record LR749527.1, read on the forward strand.
AGCTTTGCTCAAGCTGTAATGAGGTTTTCCTGTTACATGTTGAGAACAGTAATGGTGTCTATGTAAGAATGATTTATGAAATTACAGTGCAGCTATTACTAACAATTGCCTTGGTCTACAGCCCCAAATAGGCAAATCAAGAAATTTGAGGAAAATAAATGAAGAAAAGCTTTTAAAAACTCTAATGGTGTGAAATTAGGGTTCCAGAATTAGGATACAAATTGCAAGGTGATTCTCAGTGAGTATGTTTTAGATGTTTTGATTTTTTAAAATTGTATTTAATCTTTTTTTCTTCACTCCAGATTTTATTTTGTCTTCTGAAAGAAGTTTCAAAGCTGTTTCT